>JACCGJ010005503.1:0-39513 GCA_013407085.1 Atriophallophorus winterbourni
CATTCCGATGAATTGGTTTCATTTAACGATGGATTGCCTTTGCACAACAGCCGGTAATTATTTGTCAAGTGCATGTTCGAACTGCAGCCAAGGCTATTCCCGGAAGGACATTTCATGTGTTCACAATCCTGGTGGATAAGGTGCACTTCGCCGCAAGCTGTTGAGTTTTTCGATTCAAAAGCCTCATATCATGACCTCGTGTTTTGACATTCGTCGTGAGCGTGAAATACAGCTCATTACCATATTCTACTAGCAGGATCCGCCTTGTCATCGGCGATAATCGACCTGGAACAAGTCGAGTTTTCTTCGACGCTCTTCATATCTCAACGATATAATGCCGAGAACCATCTTTGTTTAACGGCGTTGTACTCGCTCCAGTACATTACACTCTCCCGTAGTTCATGTGACGACAGCTGGAAGCCCATACTTAAGGAAGGGTGTGATGTGTGCGCCGTATAATACCTTGAACGAAACAGCTGTTATAACAGAAAACGATCTGCTAATTGCCCACAGATAGCGGTTTGCATTGCCAATTTTCTTCGCAGAATCAGATTTTTCAACTTCAAAATTTTTCTCGTCAGCTACTGGTCGAATAATATTGCTCTCGATTTAATATGATCAATGCGGTCGACCCGATTCCAGGTGAAGAGAGGCACGTTTTTGGTGGTTAATCGGGAGCAACCACTCCTTAGACCAGGCCACAAATATGTTAATTTCTTCCTGCTGGCTCTCGCATTGTTCAATCGTAGATGCTGAAGTCCACAATTTAAGATCGTCTGCAAATAACAAGCACTTCGATTGGATCACGGTTTGTAAATCATTAGCAAACGCCTTGAACAGAAAGGGACCGAGAACTCTCTCTTGCGGGACACCGGAGGTTCAGTTCAGTTGAGTTTGCACAGGACAGTATGTGGCTAACGAGCCAATCAAGCGTCCAGATTTCTTTCGGCGGTATGACACAGAAATCGCTACCCTTCCAACTTCACAAATATCTTCTGGTATGAGAATAAACTGGAATGCAACAGAAAAACTCCTCTCACCAATAGGTGAGGAGAAACATTAGTGGGTTCCGAATACAACATCAGGATCATACCAACTATTCCCTTACGGATAAAATCATGAAATAATGAAGGCCACACAGAGTCAAGTCTATTCTTGAAACCCCCTACAGAAGTAGAACAAACAACTTCTTTTGGAAGACGATTCCAGTAATTTACTACCATTTCACTAAAGAAGAACTTACGAGCATTGGACCTGACATGTCGCTTGGCCAGTTTTAATGGGTGGCCTCGAGTACTCACACTTGGCGTCAGAGCTTACAATTCACTGGGATGAATAGTATGGAAACCTGACATGATTTTGAAGGTTTCAATCAGGTCCCCACGTAGCCGCCTCCTTTTTAGTGAGAAGAGCTCTAGACTCAGCAATCGTTCCTCATACGACCTACCCGATTGCCCTACAATCATACGAGTAGCTAAACGTTGAACACCGTCCAGCTTGGCAATATCTTTTTCCAAATAAGGTGACCATACTTGAACGCAATGCTCGAGATGTGGTCTCATGACCGCTTTGTATAATCGTATGTAAACCTCTGGGGACCTGCAGGATAAAACTGATCGAAGGCGAAAAAGCTTTCTCCTAGCGCGGTGTGCAACAGCTGCACATTGATCAGCCCATTTAAAGTCCGCTGAAACCTCTTTACGTAAGTCACGAACTTCCGGCACCCCATTTATCTCAAGTATACCATCAGGTCCAGCAACCTCTAGCTTCCTAATGACTTTAGACAAGAGATAACTTTTAGTGTAGTTTACTGGTAGATCCCATGTAGCAGACCAATTGATGACCTTTTCTATGTCCTCAAGAAGATCCTGTTCATCCAATGATCCGATAAACTTGACGTCATCCGCAAAATATAGCAAGGACACTTAAGCGACGCTGCCAAATCATCGATGAAAATGAGGAAAAGTAGCGGTCCGAGTACGGAACCCTATTGGACTCCACTAACAACTTTTAATTTCGACGAATACATATGGCCTATCCTGACACGAAAGAATCTATTGCTTAAGAAGCCTATTATCCATCGATACCCATATAACCAAGTTTGGTTGCAAGCAATCTGTGGTTTACGGAATCAAAAGCCTTGCAAAAGTCCAAGTAAAAACTTCAACTTGTTGGCCTTTATCGAGGCTTAGAGAAAGCGTTGTTCACATAATCTCGATTTGTCCGCTCACACAGAAAATCTGCAATCCATTCAAGCAGAGTACCGTCATGTGGTACACAATCGAACGCTTTGCTAAAGTCGATGAAAATAATATCAACTGAACCACCTGAATCGATTAGCCCGCACGAGTACTCACGCGCTGTTGAAACATTCGAGTCACATGATCTATGTTAGGTGAATCCATGCTGTCCCGCGCTTCAGCTTCTCGATTTAGCATAACATTCCTCAGCTCATTCGCCACTATCCATTCCACAGTCTTCCCGACAACTGATGTTAATGTAACAACTCGATAGTTGACTGGTAAACTAGACTCCCCTTCCTTGAACATCGAGGTCATTTCGGAAACGTTCGCGAACGGTTATCGCTAGGTGATTTTGATATAAGGTGCTACCCTACTACCAACACGACTGGCTCGGTGTGGTAACCGTTCAGGTTTCATGCTCAGGAGGTGCCCCAACCAGCGGAGACGATGTCGGTTACTGACTCTGAATACTAGTGTCATTGCTTCCTAGGACGCGGCGCCTGACCGCAGAGGTGCAAAGATGGTGTTGCCACCGAATGTGAGCAATCCTTCGCAAAGAAGACCTCCTGCCTCTAAACATCTTCTGCCCGAACTGTCCAACATTCACTCTCGTAAAGCAATACTGTTCTTCTAACTCAAGCTCAAATCACGTTTCTTCCATAGACACTTAAGTTTAGCGAATGCCAGTCTGGCGTTAGCAACTCTGGTCATGATTTCATTCTCTATCCGTCCCACAGCAACCACCAGAATTCCTCGGTAGTCGAACTACTCAACATGATCGAGAACAAGATCATATATAGCAAAATTTTGGCAGTTTACCTGACCAGTCTTGAAGGAGCAATTTACACTTGCTTGGTGTAAAAATAGCCCACACTTAGATACCTCCATTGCCATCATATCCAAGGCCTGTTGAATAAATGTAGTGTCTTCGACCAGTAGAGCAATATCATGAGCATAATCTAGGTCCATGACACGCCCACTTAGAAGAAGCTCAACGCCACTCGTGAAGAAACTTCTAAGAGCACTCCGGAGGACGTCCTCGACGGCAAACAATAACGTGGAGATTGCCTTGTCTTACCCGTAGTGGTGATGAATGGCATTGATAGGCTATCGTACGCCCTTACCCTCCCTATCGAGTGATCGTATAATTCCTTTAGGATAGCGACGTACTTCGATGGGATTCCATTGCGAAGTAACCAGATCCAACAGTGTCACACGACGCTTCATCTCATCTTCTCCCCCGGGCCGTTGGATGTATCCGAAATCAGAGTGGGTTATCCTGTAGGATGCAGTGATCATTGCTCCTTGCTTTTCAAGTGCACACGCAGAACTATGAACTCTTAGGGTAAGGAGCCGCAGCGAAATTACTGGAAAAGGCAAGAACTCGTGTCATTCGCCACTCAATTAGATTGGTCTACACCACCCGACACGCCATTGTAATTAATATGGAAAAACTTTTGGTCCAATATCACAAAAGTTACAGAAGCTTGTGTGCCCTTAGATTTTCATCTAGAACCGTTGTTAGTATTTTCACTTCTTGCCTGTCTAGGTGATCGTATCGAGAGCAAATTACATTGCTACTCAACTTGGTCAATGTGTCCGCATTGTGGGTTTGTCCACTGCCCTATCGAACGCTCCTGATTTGGCCGCCTGGCTTCGAATACCAACGAACATGACCACCATTGCAGAGGTCGCTGCGTCGCAAGGCGTTCAATCAGGCCTGGCGGGTCGTGGTTTATTCAATTTTCGTCCTTCCGTCCGTCCCGTCCCGTTAGAAGTGCACATTCAAGGTTACCCTGGAAGGCATTATTGTCCACGAATGGCAACCATGAATAAACCGATATTCCAAGGTAATAATGCCAGTTGTGTGTATTACCCGATTTCAACATCCCCATTTTGTTTTGATAAACTTTCCAATAACGTCCATTTCGTTCGTTTTTTCAGCGATTTTCACACATTCCCTTGACAAACCGATATTGGTGTTTGTTTCCAGCCGTCGACAAACTCGCTTGACTGCTTTGGACTTGGTCAGTTTTGTTGCCGCTTCAGACAATCCGAAACGCTGGCTTCATATGGATAGTGAGGAGGTTTGTGAATGGGTATTCTCATTCTTACTGTGTTTTTCGGACACCATTTGCCTCTAGCACGGTTGGAGTGATATTTCCCACCTTGTAATGCAAATCGAGGAGGTGATTTACATAAAATTATCTTTATCGAGTCGGAACTAGTAATGCACGCCCAAGTTGCTCGTAACAATGTATGAAACAGCAAGCGGGATTCAAGCAAAAAGCTGCATGTGTAGTGAACCAAAATAAGTCTGCACTGCACAAAATACAACAAAGGCGAAATGAACTCACTAAAAGAGTCAAAGTCCAACGAAAGATACAGTGAAGTCCAACGATCTTGGATCTTGTTCCATTTTCGCGAGTATTCTCTCCAGAATATATGCATCTCTGGTAGCTTGGAGACCACGTACGTAGTGAGGCACTTGCATTGGCCACACGTCATGCTGTGAAAGTTTTTTTCAAATTGTGCTTGATGATGTTGAAGCAAGGACTGCATTTGTTCTAAACTGATTGACATTTTTCGGTTCGCTTAATTTTCACGTCGCCACTGTCGTGAAGCTGGATTGGCTGGCTGGTTCCACAATTGTCTGCTCCCAAATGCTTTTTTACCAGCAGATCCAACCGACAGACCTTGGGAAAGAATACATCTAGATTTCGCGGGTCCTATTAATAATCAGACATTTTTTTATCCTTGTATCCCAGAATGTTTCGATCAATAACATGTCGATAATGATAGTAAACTTTAATCAATTTCCAAACCGATCAGTGAGTTGGAATATCTTCACCGATCAATAGCATTATCGGATTTCCAGCCATTTTTAGCAATTCGGGTTGTTGTTGTTGTCTCCTAACACATGAGCAACTCATCAGCTGGAGCGACGATTGCTCAACTGAGCAATGTTTTTCAATATTTTTGGAGCCCAGAAATGACCGTGACAGTGAGCGATACACAGTTCTCTTAAATTCAGTTCAGTTCAAACAATTTTGCCAGAGTAACGGAATCCAACACAAGCTCACAGTACCGTATCGTCACCAGTCAATTGGACAAGCAGAGCGTTTTTGTACATACTTTTAAACACGCTGGAATGGGAACAACAAACGATATAATCCAACAGTTTTTGACAATGTTTCGCCACACTCCGAACCTAAACGTCCATGGAAAAACATCGCTGACAGAATGCATGTTTGGATGACGCATCTGAACCATTTTCGACGTCCTGGTCCTCAACAAGAACGAAAACGCAAAATATTTCGACAAGGAAGGTGCCATGCAACCACTCAACTGCGAACACTTGCACAGATAGTCTGGTTAAAAGCACGATTGATCATCTAAAAACCGAAAGCTTCCCAAATTTGACAATCTCGCCTTCGACTTCGGTGTTATGGTCAGGAAAAAACACCAATGAGCTAGACGCTGGGAATTTCAGGGGCCTGGTATTAGTTAAAGAATTAGAAAACCATATTTGGAGGTTCAAAGTAATGTGTTGCTCACATCCCCCGCGCTTACAAACCACTACCGGTTTCTGGCAGTTTGCCGTCATCAGATGGAGACAGTAAGATTAGGTTCAGTGAGCTTTGAAACAGTGGAAAAGTAGTAAACAAAGTTATACTTGAATGCCACTGCTACATTGGGACACTGCGATCTGACCGCAAGAAAGTATTTGCTAGCAGACAATTGTGTAACTAGCGAGAAAATCCAGATTCACAGCAGTTGCCCAGGTCTAAGCAGTTAACAGCCCCGTTGTTGCTTCGACCTGTCCTTCAGCAGACGCAGCATGAGTTGGCGGAATCTCTCTCCTGACGTCCTATTTGGGGGGAGCCTAAAATGGGAAATAAACTCTTGTATTTTGCTACACACATTACCTCTTTCTGATTGGTACACTTATCATGTTGAAAGAGTTTCGTGGTCCTAGAATTTATGTGAGTGGCAAGTTGACAGTTGAATTTCCAAGAAACTGTAAAACAACCCCAGCACATCCCTTTTCATCGCATTTCCACCGTAAATATCTTATATTTCACTAATTTGTTGTAACCCTGTGAATCGAGCGACGATCATTTTAAGGAGATACACATTCATCAGTGTCGTTAATTGATATTTTTCAATCACCCGGTCCAACATCTAGTCGATGTGACGTTTTCATGCAATCATTCAGATGGATTCACTCGGCGCTACGATCCGGGATCAGAATTTGCGCCTCACGCTCTCGTTCGGCATTGGTCTCCATCATGCAGGTTTGCAAAGTCGCGATCGCGCGCTTGTCGAGGAGTTGTTTGGCAATCAAAAAATTCAGGTGTGTCATGTGCAGATGTTGTTTATGTATTCGTTCAGAACCATGGTACATCTCCGTCTCCATGTTTTCCCGTAGGTGCTCATCGCCACGGCCACATTAGCCTGGGGTGTCAATTTTCCCGCGCATTTGGTTATTGTCAAGGGTACTGAATATTACGATGGTCAAACGAAACGCTACGTGGACTATCCAATCACAGGTCAGTGAATTTCTCTTGATTTCGAATATCGTTGTCCTGGTACACATGTTAATCAAACGTTGCGATAGACAAGCACTATGTCTAGTTAGTATATTACCGCATGTGGCTTTTTGGTTTAATCTAACCGGATATGATTAAGGACTTGCCTTTGGCTCCTAGCGGACTATTGAGAATAATTAATGAACCAAATGCAATCCCAACTATTTAAAGTTGTATATATGTAACATGTTTGGTATATGTTGATATTTTTACGTCTGTATGAAATCAAGCTTCGTAATAAACGTCAACGACAGGCACATTTCGATTGGGTTTATTCCGCGGTATGTTTGTGTATGAAATAACAGGCCCAGGGTGAGGTACTTCTTTGAATTTGGACCACAAGTAGGCCGATATATTGTCAGGTTTCTCAGGTGGCCTAAACATAGCTATGAATTAAATAATCGCTCTGAAACTGTAGCGTGTATCTTCGTGGAGTTCATCACTGGTGGTAATTGATCAAGCAATACATAATCCATCTCGGCTGAATTCCACATTTCGTTATCTGTGGCCCATGTTTCTGTGTTTATGTCGCTAGAGTATCATGCAGTAACGATTCTGCACTGTACCTGCTGTTACTTTCTTGTTCGCCGCCTTTAGTTGTTAGAGACATCTGATTGTTTCTCAACGACGCGTATGCACGTATGTACGAATTCAAATGCCTGATCCAGGCAAATTACCGTTCAGTTATAGACTGCATTTGGGCTGAAGAAGTAGAGAAATGGCTATGGTACAGTCAGTTTGCCTAGGTCTAGACGATTATGAGATGGAAAATAGAAATGATAGTGAGAACCCTGTGTGTTTTCTCCCGTAGCTCACACCTGTGGTAAATCGGTTTTGAATGGTGTTACTTGCACCTCACAAAAATCCTGCTGTGCCGCTAAACTGGTTTGCCGACGGCACGTTGTTATCGGTTTTATTAATTTTTATATTCTCCCGTACATCCCGTTAATTTAACAACTCATTGATTGATTGTTTCATCCTAAGGCCGCTTATGGTATGCTGATAAGTGTGTTCTACATCTTTTTCATATTTACCATTTGCCGTCTAAACTCAAGTGCTTTTTTCCGGTATTCTAATAGTATGTAACAGTAGTATCCAAACTACACTTTTGAAAAAATCCCCGTTCTCAATGCTTTGTTTCCACTTGCATACACTTGTTCGTCTTTATTCCCATACTAGATGTGCTTCAAATGATGGGACGCGCCGGTCGTCCACAATTTGACGACCAAGGTACCGCTGTGATCATGGTTCATGACACCAAGAAAGCCTTTTATAAACGTTTCTTGTACGAGCCTTTCCCGGTCGAGAGCTGTTTGCTCAAAGTGCTGCCGGATCACTTGAACGCAGAAATCGTTGCCGGCACTGTCAGCACGACTCAAGAAGCTTTGGACTACTTGACGTGGACGTTCTTCTTCCGTCGTCTTCTTGCCAACCCAAGGTTTTTAATTCACTCATTTCTATTTGGTTTTGCACCATTCTTTGTCTTGTTAAACTTTCACGCGTCCTAACAATCGTCATATTGTAGAGGTGCGAGACGAATTTTGTCTGGACAATCCCAAGAGATGGTCGATTCGTCAAGCGCGTCTATTACGCACATGACAAAAAAAACAAAACACGTGTCAATCTTATATAGCGAAATCTCGTTATAACTATAATCTCTCTTCGACATGTCTGTACCAGTTGTCACTTTGATCTCATTGGCCAATCGATTTCGTGCTATGTTCAACAACATGCTCACAACACTGGGCCGTTTGACCGATCGTTCGATAGCGGCTGATGTGGTCCAATTTCTCAAGTTTCTGAGGATGTGAAAAGAAAGTTTGCAATGAATCGGTTAGCGCATGTTTTTTTGATAACGTTTCGCTTCTGAACACGGAAGCTTCGTCAGACCAAGAGTGTCGGTACGAACAAATCATGGTTACCCCAATAACTTAATTAAGCGCAAATTGAACCGAGGTAAACATCCGCAACCGAAAACGGAAAAAGTTTGGCGAGCTACGATATCTCTACCATATGTCAAAAGCGGATCCGAATGAATAAGTCGAATCTTGCATAATACATGTATTAGAGTAACATATAAGAGAGGTAGAACGCTCCGCCCTGTATTAATGCATCTCAAAGATAAGACTCCTTTAGGTTGTGCTACCAACTGCATCTACAAAATCAAATACAGGGTTTGCGCGGGTGTTTACATTAGGCAAACGTCTAGAGAACCTTGCGCTATGGTAAACGAACATTGGAAACGAGTAGGAAAGTAACCCCGCAATCCCATTGAATATCAATCACTGATTCGGGATTCTGCCATAGTTAAACACGTGCTAGACACTGGACACAGCGTAGATCTTGGTAGCGTGGTAGTGATAAGACGGGGTGTGAAATCTTATAGGGAAAGACTCACACTGAGGGCAGTTGAAATAACAAAGGCTGGGGCGAATGCACTAAACAAGGTGGCGTTCGATTCTGCTGCGAATAAGGATTAACGTGCATAGCACATAATGTGCACATGGATTACGTAAGCAGTGGGTCAGCGGACGCTGTTCGCACTTGCACACAGAATAAACAATTTAGGTATTAACACAGCAATTAGGGGGTGTGATAAATTATCTTGATCTCCCCTGTCTAGCGTAGAGAACTCATGATTGGTCAAGAAAATGCCAATTAAACCTGAACACTTCGTACCGACACCCTTGGTCTGACGAAGCTTCTGTGTTCAGAAGCGAAACGTTATCAAAATACTTGCTATAATCGATTCATTGCAAACTTTCTTTTCATGATTATGGACTCCCGACCGGTCTCGAATATTTTCAAATACCTTTCTCTGTTCGAATGCATTCTTTCCGAATTGTCACGTGTTCGTTATTGTCGTCGTTGGTCGTTTCGCCGCTTCCTGTGATTGAGTTGTATCAGATGGTGGTGTTGTGCATATTATCTGAAAGCTCGTGATTAGCACTCTTCACTAATCCACTTCACACAATAGGTCACGAATTTGATGATATAAAGACGATATTATTTGTTATGCCTGATTTTATTAA
Organism: Atriophallophorus winterbourni; assembly: GCA_013407085.1. Taxonomy (NCBI): domain Eukaryota; kingdom Metazoa; phylum Platyhelminthes; class Trematoda; order Plagiorchiida; family Microphallidae; genus Atriophallophorus; species Atriophallophorus winterbourni. Next base: position 9,868 of record JACCGJ010005503.1, read on the forward strand.
ACGGCATAGCACCATCGCGACCTCTGCCTGAGCGAACGCTCTGCTATCCTTAATGTTTGATTTATTGATTATCATCACGTGTGCTATTTCCCAGAGTTTTCAGATAATGCATGACATTCGCTTATACCGAGGTTGAATATTCTGTTAAGCGTTTGGTGGTTTATCAAATACCAGCAAATCAAAACATTCTAAATACGTATCGCTAAAGCTTCTCGTTGAAATATATGAGTGCAGTTTTGAGTGATACGTTAATTAGTTAATAAAAAACTTTTGATGTCATTACTACTTGTAGCATCGAATGTAGAAAATGCACTCGTGCCCAAGGGATCTACAGACAACGAATTTTACACATTTTGATATTACGGGCAACGCCTTGCTTGAAGTCCTCTAGTCGACACACCGTGAAATCATCATCATCAAGGGCGGCATTACATCGGAGGTACACAAGCCATCGCATTACATCAAAGTCCTGCCCCTTCCAATGGGAAGGACTATGCACTTTTAATCGTTGATTAAAATGATTTTTTGCATCACTACTGATACATTTATTTTATCACGCACACCCATCAATTTATTAAGATAAAATTAACTATTTCAACTACCTTTGCTTTGCTACTCGGTTTTCATCAGGATTTGAGTTGATATCGTCGTCGTCATTATTAGAATCACGAGCAGCATCACATGAGTAGTGAGTATCAAACACTTCACAGTCACAACTCTGGTACAGTATCTGTCTAGGCCCGGGCAACCTAACAGTAACATCGCCCCCGTGTAGTCTCTGACTGTGCGGCACTTTGCCTGGATCAGACTTGTGCTTCCATACCATCATACCATACATGGCGCAGTAAAATCATAAGTAGTTGGGGAGGATTTAGAATTCCCGTTGTCTAAACACGCAGTAAAACAACAACTCTGCTATTCACGATCGGACTCTTCTCAAGTTTAGTTGCCATTGTCTTTTCTTGGACGTCATCCATTGTGTATCTCTTGCCCATATGTGATCCTCTTTTCTTGTTTCAAGTTACTACGGTTTGGAAGACTGCCAGCCGTCTTCGGTGAGCGCCTTTCTCTCCCGTGTCGTATCATCTGCATGCGATCAGCTGGTCTTGTCCTCGTGTCTCGAACACGTTCCAGATCAGCCCGGTAGTTTCTGCGCGACCCCACTCGGGCGACTGGCTTCGTTCTATTATTTGTCACACCAAACGATGCGGCTGTTTACAACTCGTCTGGGACCGCGTTCGAGTGTATTGGAGTTGTTGGACATATTGGCTGTAAGCTTTCTGCCCGTTTGTAATCTCTGCATTGTAATCTCTCTGCTTTCACATCAATATTTTTCTTTATGTGTTTGCCAAACTTCATACGTGATTTGTGGTCATGTAGACCCTTATCCGACGCCGGGCTAGTGATTTCTCGCGTATGTATATCTGATGGTGTCCTTCTGGCGCCAACAAAGCCACTTATACCACGCACGGATGTGCAATCGTGCAGCATTTATGTATTGTGCGGCTAATATCTTGCTAAATTGATTGGCCAACGGTTGTGAGCTGCATGCTGAAACACGCTGTAGTGTCACTACCATTTCTATCCCTCTATTGTCTGTCTAGGCCTAGGCAACCTGACAGTATCGTATCCCACGTGCAGTCTCTGACTGTTCGGCACTTTGCCTGGATCAGGCTTGTGCTTTCATACCATACCATATACTTATACCAAATAGATAGATGAATAGAGGTCAGAGTATCAGTCTCAAGCCACTGCCTTGTGGGTAAGGACACTTTAGCCAAAGGCTTTGTTGAGAAACCTAGTTGTTCTCCTGTTTAGGTATGATCGATCTGGTAGTGTGTCTGCTCAGCTACCATTATGACTATTACAACCAAATTCAACTCCATAGCACATCTATCGTCGCGCTAATAAAACGGGTCTCCTTCCCCGTTGCATACAGCGGAGCCAGTAAGCCAAAACAGGTGGCTGGCCTGAATATTTTCGAAGCTTAGAATATACTAAATCCAAAGTTCATTTCAAATAACCGCAAACGCCTATATATATCACCAGCAAACTGTCTTAGTTTCGCTATTTATCGATGTTAGCTGTTTGTTAGATGCACGATTGTATAACGTTTACCGTGAAACAACTGACCGTGCCAAATCTTCTAGCAAGACATTTATTACGCTGTTCATGTCGATTGTGTGCAGTTATATTCGCGAGTTCACGTGCATAAACCTCACTTTTAGAATGGATCCTCGTCATTAGCAGAATGTGTTTCTTTTGACTGGTGACATTTGTCAGCGCAGACCCACGCAGAATAGAGTCATAGTAGACACGAGTAACTGTAGTAGCGCAATAATTTCGGCCTGGTGCCCAACTAAGCGGAGCGTTTACGTTCAGTGGTCAGCGTACCGACAATGCTGAACGCTTTTTGCACCTCTGTGCACATAAGATTGTTTATTCACTGTATAGAATGCGGTATTATGCACTTAGCATCTGCCTAATGACTATCAGCCATGGACCTAAATCGACCAGTTTGCCATAAGCGCAGGATGGATGGTATACATGGTGTACCGGCACTCTTTCTGGAACACTTGACTGAACTCTGGTCACGCGTTCGTTCGATCTAGGTTCGCTTTTAAATTGTCTGAACCAAAGGCCGTCAACTTTCAGCGGCGAAGCTTTCAGAGTCTATATTTCAACAAGCTTACCCCAGAAATGTAGCAAACATGATTTCCACCGTGTTATCTGTTAATATAACCGAGAAATGGGATATGGTAACGCTTTTCAATATTATGCATCATAGCAATATTTCCTCGCCACTCAACTGGACATCATACAAGATTATTCAAGCATCCCAGGAAGTTGCTTACAAGATTCATACTAACAACAATTCAGAAACGTATCTTTCTGATCGATTCAAACTGTGGATTCCGATTGCGGATAACCTAATGAAACAGATGCGCTGCCTCAACTGAAGCTAATTTAATATGTTGTTCACATCCCCCACCACTACCGGTTTCTGGGTTTTTGTCGTCGTCAGATAGAGACAGTAAAATTAGGTTCCGTCAGCCTTGAAACAGTAATAAATGGTAAATAAAGCTATACGTTAATGTCAGCACGATGTTCAAGCACAATATCACATTGGGATTCCTAGTCAAGCACACTCAAGGTGCTCATAGATGGCCAAAATAATGTGTTGCTCACTGGCATTCGACTATTATGCGGTTTACCATTTATCCACTGTTTCAAGTCTCACTGAACCTAATCTTACTGTCTTCACCTGATGACGGCAAACAGCCAGAAACAGGTAGTGGTGTGTAAGTGTAGGGGATGTGAGCAACACATTGCTTTGGTCACCCATAAGCGCCTTGCGTGCTTGACCAGGAATCACTATGTGATATTGTGTTTGAAAACCGTGGTTCGTTGTAACAATGGCATTCGCGTATAACTTTGCCAAGCCAATTTAGTTTCCAAGCCCGCTTCAATTACCCGAGATGGGTCTGAGCTCATCGACCCTTAGGCTCACCATCCTTCGTCAGGTAAACGATGATTTTACGTCTGCCATACACGGCCATTTGTACTTGGCTGTCTTGCCTTTTCATCTCTAGATCGTTACCGAAGAGTCTATTGTGGATAGTTACTGGGTTACACTCCAGTGATTTTGCAGAAACAGAAGGCGACCGAACGTTCACGTTATGTTGGCTTTTGAGTTTCGTTTCTTGTCCAGCTCTGTTTCATTGGCCGTTGAGCGTGATCTTTCTCGCTAACCGTAATTTAAAACATCCTACTACGTTCATGCTACGTCCACGTTCAACTACCACCACGGTTGCGAACTTTCACAGAATGCGCTTACCCTGTTTTTCTACTATACCATTGGGCAAAATGTGTAACATTAGCCGTGAAACTAAATGCGAGATCCTCGCACCCTGTCCATGGTTATGCAAATGAACCGGTTGGCACGATATCGTTTGGCAAATGAGATCGAAATGACAATCGGTATATTACGACTAGTACAGCTTCATACTAAGAAAATCAGCGATATATGTCGAGCTATTAAGGAATAACATCAACTAAAAGAATATAATGAAATAGAAGAAAACACTGTAACCGTTGTGATGGGAATTTGTGTTTAAACTAGGTGACGGGATCAACATAACTTCTTGTCAGTTCGAGCGTATTGTTTTGTACAACCTAGATTGGGTGCGTCGTTGGTTGATCTCAAGCTGAATAGCTCCGCAGATGTCTTATCTCATTTAAACTGTTGCAACTGCATGCGCTCATAGACTGAATGTTTCATTCAACGTCAATTCATTCACGCCCAACTCGGGTCTGTGTCCACGTAGCACTTTACCTAGCTCCAGACTTGTGATTTCTGCATTCTTCTCTTGTTCTCAGTCTCCCATCTTTATGATGTTTCAGTTTCGCAGCGAAACGGTTACCAGACAAAATATCAGCTCGGCAAAAACAACAGAACATGACTTTCTGATGTTTAAACTAGCGCATATGGATGGTACAGTGTTGATTAATCTCTTACTCTTTCAAGGCCACATATATTCCCAACCTATGTTAAGTTCACGTTGCTTATGCTCGATAAATGCTGTAGCTCTGTCAATGAAAGCCATGTGCCATACAAGGTGCATTATTCTAAAATGCTTCTACTTCAATGGGTCCCCAGTACTTCTGCAGTACTTCTGTGATTTGCGGCTAATACCGTGCTAAATTGATTGACCACTAGTAGTGAGCTGCATGATGAAACACGCTGGAGTCTCACTACCATTTCTATTTCCCATCTCATATCTGTCTAGGCCTGGGCAACCTGGCAGTAATATCGCCCACGTGCAGTCTCTGACTGTGCGGCACTTTGCCTGGATCAGGCTTGTGCTTTCATACCATACCATACCAGACTAAACCGATTATTCCATTTGTAACTTTTCCGTTCCTCGTTCATTCCCGCGAGATCCTTCTTGTTTCCAGAATGCAAACGAATACTCGTTGCTCCCCGTGCGTCACAACGAGGATGAAATGAACCGTGATTTGGCCACGCTTTTGCCAGTCGAGCCAATTGGTCCGTTCGACTCTCCGCACACCAAAACGCACTTGTTGCTTCAGGCGCATTTCGAACGTTTGAGCGAGCTGCCTGTGTCGGACTACGTGACGGACACGCGTTCTGTCTTGGATCAAGCGATTCGTATACTACAGGTTAGGATAGATAATCAATTTCCCATTTTGACGCTAAATGTTGCTTCACGATTTACGTGTGTGCAAGAGTTGATGTGACAAACTAATCGCTACACCACTTCAGCTGTTTACATGTTTACATATTGAACATATCGTGGATGGGCAAAGTGACAAATGCTGAGGTGCTTTCTAAAGCTGGTCTACAAAGCATGTTCACCTTAATATAACAGCGCCGCCTACGATGGCTTTTATAATTACAAAACAGTGCCATTCGAGAGTGACAATCTCTTCCGCAGCGTTCATGTGTACAGAGTGTAAAATGGTCGTATTCCCAAAGATCTACTCTATAGTGAGTTAAAATCAGGAAGTCGACCCTTGTGTAAGTCGCACTTGCGGTATAAATACGTTTGCAAAATAGATGTGAAAGCTCTCGACATTGACCCTACGAGTTGGGAAGAACTTGCTCGTGAAGCGTATAAAAGCGTCATCTCCAAGCTGGGAAAGAACAGATACTGCACTCGTCTGCTGAATGTAGATCAAGCCATCAGCGTGCAACTGCCGCCTATCACTACGTCAACCGAAGGAGGCCAACAACAAATAGAGAGGGTAGTAGTTTCCGAGTGCTAAATTCTGGGAATACGGTATGATGCGATAGAATCCATCGTTTTCCTTACACTTTGGCCTCATGCTGATGCGTTTTGATGTTCGTATTGAAAATCACTAGCTAGTTTTATCGGACGATTACCTTAGAAATAGTCACTTGCTGAGTTTTTCTTTCGGTCTCAAAAAATCATCATGAATTTGTCCTTGAATGCCCTACCAGATACACAGTATCCTCTATTCCGGTGGTTTAGAGGTTACAAGGCTTTTGGGTCCTTTTCAATCTGATGCCACGTGCCGCAGAACCAGCCAAATGGTTTAGTTCTGTGCAGCCAAAACACTTGTTATTGTTGGCCATCAATGCTAATAACCCATTTTAAACCACCGTTGGATCTCTGAGGCCCCAGTATTTTGTTGGAGCCGTCAGCCTCTTTGTACATACTATGGAATTTCGAAATGAGAAACATGTCCTTTTCCTCAAGTGTGTATGTAAGCACATGCCTGATCCAGACAAAGTGCCGCACAGTCAAAGACTGCACGTGGGCGATATTACTGTCAGGCTGCCCAGGTTTGGAGTGATACCTATTAAGTCGCAGTCTCGTCTTCTTTTAACATTTGCTTGATGTAAAATGGAGGTTAAATTTAACAAGAAAACAAGATACGGCTACTTGCCACAATCCGCTTTTTTGTACGACACTGATGCTTTTGATCTCTGACTGATGATGACCTCCCGCCGTTTAGCTATTCTCTGGCGTTCACTCGCTGCATGCATGCTCACATTCTTTTGTTTTATTTACTGGACAGGCTATACTGGATGCGTGCGCGCAATGTGGTTGGCTGACGAGCAGCTTAAACTCCATAATTCTCATGCAAATGCTTACTCAAGCTGTATGGATTGATCGAAGCGGCAGCAGTCTGCTTCAGCTGCCCGGGGTTTCGAGGGATCACCTTGGTGCTTTCGAGTAAGTTTCAAGTTTGATCTATGCTAGTGTTTTCCTCTTGCCCTCATTCCAGGGTTTCGCGACCAAACTGCCTTATAGGTAAAGCGTGTATCAAATGTCAAAAGCGCATTTGATTATTCGCATGTATGCAGCAGGCAAGACGACCTAATTTATCGCACGTGACAGCCGATACACGGTGAAGTTTGATTTTGTTATTTCATGATAGTGTGTTGGCTGGTACACTGATAATTAGGATCATCTATGAAACTTTTTGACCGAACAGTCTGACTCACAAGCAGTGGGTTAATACTATGTTTGTGTGACCTCTAATCATCGACCTTCGTGACAGGAGTGGTTCTGTTGGTGCACATTCGTTTCCTTAGAGAACTTTAAAAATGTGTGTATCATGAAATGTACTCATAGATTGAACGTATTTATGAAACTTGAATCGACGCATGAAACCATAAGGCCAACCACGTCAAAATGACTTGTTTCTCATATTTATAGACCCTATTTAGAAGCAGTTCCTCAGTGTAAAATCTCTGTTCAATTAATTGGTTTTTCAGACGTACAGATGGGTCTTTTATCACCGAATTGCCTGATTTGATCGACACCGAACAAACACAACCGGGCTACTTGAAACAAACCCTGAAAGAGTATTTTCGACCTTGTGGGTTGGCGAAAGTCGAAGAGGTATGCATTTACCGTATTCACGTGTATAATGTGTTCGCACCCGATTAATTTTATCTTGTTTTTCATCTTTCAGACAATCAAGCGTTTCCCACTGATTGAAGTCAGCGTTACGTTGATCGGGCCGGATCCCAAAGAGCAACGTAACGCACGCCATTGGTTCCGATTGAATAAATCCGGCAAGAGCATGGAAACGCGCACGGTCTATGCGGACACAGAGTACACGCTGATGGTTCGCTTACGGAGAATTAACGCGGCTGGGAGAAATGAGATATCGGTGAGATCACAGTCAGCGTGCTATATTGAGTGCGATAGTTTAGTTCTCTGAGCTGCTTAATATCAACTCAAGTGTCCATTTTTCTTTTTCGTATTAAATACCAAGTGCACTCTTTCCTCCTATGCGCTTATTGTAATACTCACAGCTCCACACTTATTGTGGGAAGCAGCACCATACCTTGTTGGTTATAGGCGTCTTGAGCATAATATTCAGTGTACTGGCAACTTTATATTAACTATAGTGTTTGTAAACGCGTACGGCTCTACTCTTGTTAAACTTGGATGAGAAGCCTGCGCGTTAAGAAACTTAGATTCAATCAACCTGGTTCTAAAATGAAACTGAACCCATGTCTTTGGCGCTTCATTGTCCTCTCTGTTCTCTAGCCATGCTATCGATTTTTTCAACCATATTTCATTGCTCTTGCTAAACGGTTTTTCGATTCCATTACCAACATGTCAGTTACCTTGTGAATGATATATTCATCCGTTTATTGATATCATTATTCGTTTTCAGCATCAGCCTGTGAGCGTTTCGCCCATGATCAAATCCAAACAGGAGGGTTGGGTTGTCATCCTTGGCGATCCGAGTTCAAATATATCACTCGGTGGTGAACTGCTTGCACTTAAACGCGTATCACCGAACACAGTGGCCAAATCCGATGCGAACGGTAAGGTTCTGACAAATGGGCGTGCAGTGAGCATGCTTTTCCGACTCCCTTACCCCCCGTCAGCGCCGACAAGCCAAACACAACCGAGGAAACGCCACCACCTGTCCTTGTATATCATGTCGGATACTTATGTGGGATTAGATCAACAAATATTTTTCGACCTGGATGTCATCCCACCCACGACAGCTGACTGACCCGTGTCTTTCATGTTGTTATTTTTGAGGACCACGACGGACGCTATCCCTGGTTATTTTTGCAAGGACATGTTTTACATCATTTGAAATTCCTTATGCACTTGTTTCTCTGGTCAAACCGTGATAGCAATTATGCTTCAAGCCAATTTGTGGTAACTGTAGTGGGGATTAGGGCAGCCAATGTACACAAGGATTGTATACGAATCATCATCGTTAAATACCAGCGACTTGATGTTTTCAATTATGATGCTGGTGTATCTTAGCAATTTGTTTAATTCATCAATTTTAAAAACGGTTCTACTCGATCAAATCGAAAGGTGGACGTAAAGATATTGCAACGTCCTACCATCTATCGTGTCCAAAGGAACAACGCGATGCAGTTGCGCACTAGTTGGTTGCACTAGGGGAGTAGCCTTAATATCGCCCTCGGTAGCAGTAATAATGCTAGGTCAAGCAGTGATGAAATGCCGAAATGCAGCTTAAGTATGAGAAAGAGGTGACAACCCATCGCGATTTTGCATCGAGCATCGGTCCAAGATATTGCTTGCATTTTTGAAACAGTAAGAAATAGAACACAAGTAACGAGGTATCGAAATTATCATTATTTACAAAATCTGGAAATCACGGTATTTGATAAAGGAAACTGAGGGATTAATCAACCCGTAATAAAAGGAAAAATAGAGCACATGAAAACAATTGAATGGTTAACGCAGGAAGTGGAAACAAGAAAGAAACTAAATAGACGTGGTCCCACTAGTCCAGTGGGGGGGGAGTTTACACAGACGCGAAACGCAGGAAGCTACGCTTCAGCACCTTGTAGTATTCAGCTGAAAAATAAGAGGAACTATGATAGTTAATCATCCTGATCAGCTAATGACCCTTCAATAGTACTATTACTAATACCGACTAAGGTTATGTCGAAAGAGACTACGAAAACCCGTATCAACAATATACTGGACAATATTGTTTGTGACCTTTCGTTGTACCATATTCATGAAAAACAAAGTTTGTAATGAAACGATTAGAGCAGTTTGTTGGTAACGTGTCAGTACGAACCCACATAACCAAAAAAACTAAGGAATTATACAGCATGTATGTGTATGAAATCACAAGTCTGATTCGGGGTAAGTGTCGCACAGTGATAGACCACATGTGGGCTAAGATCTGTTAGGTTGTCCAGACCTGAACAGATATAAGAAATGGGAAATGGCAGTGAGACTCCAGGTCACTATCGATGACACGGTGTTAGCTGCACAAAAGTACCGCACATACGTGTCCATCTTAAACTCAGCGCCCACCATGGCATGTGGTATGGTATGAAAGCACAAGCCTGATCCAGGCAAAGTGCCGCACAGTCAGAGACTGCACGCGGGCTAAGATACTGTCAGGTTGCCCAGGCTTAGACAGATATGAGGGGGGGATAGAAATGATAGTGAGCTCCAGCGTGTTTCAACATGCAGCTCACTACCGTTAGCCAATCAATTTAGCACGATGTTAGCCGCACAGCACAGAAGTGCTGCACGATTGCACATCCATGGCACGTGTAGTTCTTAGTCATCTTAAAATTGATCAAGTGAATGGAATTTAAATTTGATCCTTGTTCGTACTAACACCCTTGGTTTGACGAAGCTTGTGTCAGAAGCGAAACGTTATCAATAAACTGTTTTAACCGACTCATCATAAACTTTCAGGTCAGACACTTTTCAGAACTATCGTTCGCCTTATAGGGCATCGTTTGATAACAGTTTCAATATGCAGTCTTTAAGTTGCTTCTAAAAAATGATTTTGAGCGTCCACATAATTGAGGCACTAGTGATTGTTGATTCTGATTCGTCAATTTTATCTACGCATGTGCATACTCATGAGTTGCCGCTTAATCTACTTTTCAATGAAAGCCAACTGTATGAGAGGTTTGTATTTTTCCTTGCTGGATTTAGTAAGTCAGTGATGATGTATCGTGTCAAGTGGTACGATTCATTTCATTTGGGTTCAAACGAAATACAAAAATTGTCATTCTGCGCTTCGTCATTATCATGGAGAGTATTATACCGGTAGCAAGTGCCAAGTGCTTAACTACTATACAACCATGACCTAAAAAGCTACTGAACAGCTACAGAAGATTAGGCACAGACACATTGAGATGAGGTGCCTACACATACAATGAAACATGGATTCAATCACACGTTGTACGCGAGCAGAGCGACATCACAGCTTCCACTGCCACGCATCATAACAAGCCCTCATCGTCACATCTTGCCCGCATAGAACATTACGCAAACAATCCCAGATGCGTAGAATCTTAAACGTTGTTTGGGTAACTGTGAGACGAAAATTCGTGATACTGTGTTCATGTGACCTCTATCCATCAGTCTAGGCCTGAGCAACCTGGCAGTATCTTAGCCCACGTGCAGTCTCTGACTATGCGGCACTTCGCCTGGATCAGGCTTGTGCTTTCATACATACATACATACCCTAAATGATGTCATGATTGCGTTTTGTTACTCTTAATCCTATACTTTCTTTTGCAGCTATACTACTTAAGTTTTGAATTGAATAAAGCCTAATTTCCAGGCAATCAGTCTTTTCTAACTTGGTGTTTGGTTGATTCAATCATAACAGCTGGTTTGCGACTATCGATCGCAGTTATTTGCATATCAACCGTCATACAAGTTTACACCTTAGCGTTTAGTTGAGTTGTGCTTTATTATATGCCTTTATTGTGACGGACGAATATCTGTACCTGCATTATAACGCTTACAGAGTGCACTCATACCACCCGACATGCGTCGTCCCAGGTTGTCTCAGCTGGGGTTGTGGTTGAACTTATTTTCAATTGTCTATGGAATCTACTGTATAGCTCCAATCTCAACCAATGTTCAATCAAAATTATATTTCATCCAGCCACCAGTTTCAATCTTTTGCCGACTGTATTCCACCTCTGTATGTCTTGACATCTGCGTTCACTTCAATTATCCAAGTCTAGGCCTGGGCAACCTGACAGTATCTTAGCCCACGTGCAGTCTCTGACTATGCGGCACTTCGCCTGGATCAGGCTTGTGCATTCATACAATCATGCACCCATCAGCATGGTATGAGTAGCTCTGTTGGTGCTTGAAGGACGCAGCCCAGTATAGCTCGATGGGCCACGGAGGTATAAAGACCATCTCACCACGTGACTGTAATATCATAATTTTATATCTTTTCATAAAAATTTCTAAATGCTACGACGCAACGCCCAATCAGAATGACCACTCGTGCACCGAACCTTAAGTGGACAAGATGCAACTACACGACTGGATCGGTTGAAAACCGGTACCTGATCAGAAAAGCAGTTCATCGGGATAATTCGATGAACACGTCATTGTTGGTTGAACCGCTGGACCTTGGCCGATATCAATAGTGAAACGGCGCGATTTTGGCGAGTCTGGTGATTGACTACCGAAACCGATTCTGTTCGATAAACGGGTGCAGACAACCTGGAGATTAATAGAGGTGACAATTCAAAACAAAATCTTCAAATGTTTGGATAAAAAAGTAACAAGTCCACTTTAAATAATGATGTCGCCACAATCGTAGCGTGTAACATATTCCGGGTGCCAAGTCAAAGATTTGGCGCACTGGCAAGAAGAAACTCGCCGTAGCAGTAGGCTCAGCGGGTGTTATTTGTTTACCTGGGTGAGCTGGTTAATGAAAACCTTAAACAAAATAAACAAAAATACTCATTTGCATGCATTTCCATCACATACACGCATACAAATGAGGATTCTTTCAAGTCTATGAGATTAAAAAGGTTGATCGTGCTAACCTTATGCAGCAGTGGCTCAAAATCTCATGCATGAAAGCACAAGCCTGGTCCAGGCAAAGTACCGCACAGCCAGGGACTGTACGTGGGCTGAGATACTGTCAGGTTGCCCAGGCTTAGACAGATATGGGGTAAAAAATAGAAGCTAATACCTTACACAATATGGTTACAAACCGAAGACAACATCGTTTAGTTTGAGTTCGCATATTTCACGCTAACACATTCTGCTGTCTCTGAAATACACAAAATCGTCAGTTCCACAAAATTTCCGAATGCCATTCGGAGGTCTATGAACACCATGATAGTTGTTCAAGTAACTGGTGGATTGTGAATATTTGATCTATAATACCTTGGTAGGATGTGCGATCATTCAGTACTTCTGTGCTGCTCGGGTAACACCGATAGTGAGCTGCATGCAGAAACCCGCTGGATTCTCACTACCATTTCTATTTTCTTTCTCATATCTGTCTAGGCCTGGCCAACTTGATAGTGCCTTGACCCAAATGCCATTTATGACCGCTTGATATTCAACCGGTGAAGCAAGATGGAATCAAACTGATAAGCTGATGATTTTCAAAGGAATCACGCTGTCCCGTTTCAGAAATCGGTACGATTTATGAATCACTCAAAAACGTAGCTACGCGTTTCGCAGTACAAATATAAGAAACAGCATTCACGTTTGCAAGCTACAGCGAAAACACCAAATTATCACAACCTTACACCCTGTGGTGTTTAGGTTTTTGGGGTCTAGCGTGGATCCTCGTCTGAGTCAAAGCCTTATGAGAAATCGCGCATGTACTGCTAATCAATCCATGTTTAAAAAATGGTCTCCGGTATTATATCGCTGATGCCTAACTGCTCGCAGCCCGTTGTTCAAATAGGATTGAACAATAAAAGCCGCAAGGAAGCTGTTTGCCGATGTTGTTTTACTTATTCGCCCAATTCAATTAGTGTTTGCATGTGTCAGCACATTCCTTTTTAAGTATAATTACACCGTGATTGTATTGCAGTAAAGCGTATCAATAGGCGCTATCGTTGCTGATCTGTTGTCTTTGGTGATGATTATTTTAAGTTCCAACTTGATGGCAATGATGATTTAAACGATTATTCTCTAATAAATTGTTTCACATCAACAACGAAGCAACAGAGGAGACGCTGTTAATATTATGATCGAGACATTTTTATTACTATTAATATAATAAGTAGTATATGTCAACCGTTAGGAAGCGTATTGCACAGCTTACCTCATCAAAGAAATTTTCCAAAGCTACGGCGTTACGCGTTCCAGGTGCGAGCGAGGATGAGTCATTTGAATTCTGTGGAAAAATATGAAATCGATACATAATTTTTAATACAAATGACACATTTGGATATGGTTGGAGTACCGTTAGTCCGTCGTTTATTTTCAGGCATTTTCTACATCCAAATTACGCTAGGAAATGATAGGAAGCCTGAAGGTATCACGGCCCGTGTACAGTTCATCTGTGAGTAGCAATAAATGATAATCTACATGGGATTTTAGACATGAATCGTATCGCGAGAAAATGGACCCATATTTTATGTACAATCGCTTTTCTAATTTATTAATGAAGGCAGTCTGAATGATGAACGGCTTCGGTGTCGTTGTGTATGTATGTATGAAATCACAAGCCTGATCGAGGCAGTGTCGCACAGTCAAAGACTGCACGTGGGCTAAGATACTGTCAGGTCGCCCAGGCCCAGACAGTTATTGGAAAAGAAAATAGCAATGACAGTGAAAATCCAGCGTGTATTCGCATGCAGCTCGCACAGAAATGCTGCACGATTGCACATCCGTCGTTGTGCAGCAAAGCATAAGCCACTATACCTGATAGTATCTTAGCCCACGTGCAGTCTTTAACTGTGCGGCACTTTGCCTGGATCAGGCTTCTGATTTCATACATACATACATACATACATACACTATACCTAATCACAAATAACAACGGTACAGCCAATGTGGAATGTGCGAAAAATAACTGTAGAGGGATAACGAGATAATGTGTAAAACAGTATGTATGTATGTATGAAAGCACAAGGCTGATCCAAGCAAAGTGCGGCACAGTTAGAGACTGCACGTGGGCGAAGATACTGTCAGGTTGCCCAGACCCAGACAGATATGAGGAAGAAAAAAGAACAGGAAATGGTAGTTAGATTCCAGCTTGTATCAGCATGCATCTCACTACCTCTGGCCAATCAAGTTAGCACGATGTTAGCCGCACAGCACAAAGTACTGCACGATTGCACATCCGTGTAAAACAGTAGTATCGGTGCAAATAATCCTAATAACGTTGATCATTCCGGCTCCAGTGGCAGTGCTGTAACGTGTAAAGTAGTCCTTAGATGAGTTTTGATTCAAATCTTAGGGTTAAGAGATAGTCACCACAATGTTATTAGCATTGCAAATTGTATCAGAGATGGGGAAAAGTATATCGCCAATGGAGTAGAAAGAGAAACTTAGGTTAACTGAGAACAGTTAAGGGTGCTCAGCTTTATTTATCCTTAATTACATGTACCGCTTGTAAACAAACTAGATGCTTTATCGTATTTAAGGCATGAAATCTATGTGATCTATGTAAAGTGCCATACACTGTGCGTGGGCTAAGAGATTGTCCGTTTGTTCAGGCTAGGCAGATATGAGAACAAATAAGGAAATAACAGTGTGAACAGTGAACACAGATCAGTAGTGGTAGAGCGCTTTACTTGTACTCATTAGGATATAAGCAAATTCTGTTTCGAAGAATTCGCATGATTTGTGTGTTGTTTTAATTCGATTGCACGGACAGAAGTAAGATTGCGCGCGACTATTGTCACACTTCTCTAACATGGTGCAAAACTGATGGCCACACCACCATGAGATCTTATACGGATGGCAGTGTAACTCCAGTGTATATTCGCATGCAGTCTAATGGTATACCAACCCAAATGCGGTTTATGAATGCGCGGTACTTAATCTATTAGATTAGCGCGTTGTGGAGAATTGACCTTCAACGTTTAGCTACTCGTGAGTAACAGATCAATAAAAATATTCACAAAGTTGATCACGACGCTACATGATGTAAGCATTGGACTCATATTTCACTGTTTGCACTAATCATCTTGTCAAGGGACTCGTACTCCCAACCATTACCGTCGTAATCTTATGCCACATGACTTGGGTTACCGTCTGCTATCTGACCGATTACAATTAAACATATATTAATCAATCTAACGTTGTCTTATCAGTATCTTAGCCCACGTGCAGTCTCTGGCTGTGCGGCACTTTGCCTGGATCGGGCTTGTGTTTTCATTTATTCATTCCTTCATTCTTACCAGTCTTACTGGAGCTAGTAACTTCCAATGTTTATGTGTGCAATATCTGCGCAGTTGACCACGTTAAATTGATTTTCCATCCATACCGAGCAACACGCGGAAATTATGTGGGTCTCAATACCATTTTCCATTGATTTTATCTGTTAAGAGATGAGCAATCCGTAAGTATCTCCGCCTATCTGCAGAATGACTGTATGGCCCTTTGTTTGGATCCTAACTTGTAATTTTATACATATATCATGGACACTATTTTGTTATTTACAGTAGTAGTAGTAGTAGTAGTAGTAGTAGTAGTAGTGAATGTAGCCGTTTAGAAAATCATGGAAACTCACCACAAGAATCTCGGGAAATCCAAATTCCGCTGCCACATTGGGTTCATTTTTGTTTCGATCCCACGATGAGTAATCTACGTTTGATGCGCTCAAATCAACAAAAATACTCCCGGGATCGCGAGCACTGTTATCAAGTGTGACCGAGCGATGAACGGAACTCATTTGGCTCACACAACCTGGTGTCAAACGAGCATGATTAGTCCTGTCTAAACGTTTGTACAAGCGTTTCTGCTCGCTTTTATTCAGTAAATCAATCTTTGATCCAGCAACAAGTACGGGAATGATTTTCTCGTTGGTATTTGGCCGTCGCTTGGTCGAGTCGTCGTATCGATCCACGCTTCGAAATCGTAGGCCAGACAGGGGGTCGTTTGCAGACAGGTAATTTAGAAAGTTGGAAACACGTTTGACGCCTGTGGTATTTGGAGGATTCAAAGATTCCATACTGATGGACGATATAAAAGGCAGATACGTTAGCTTTGTGTTGAACTGAAATTGGTAAGTGCCACATCAATTTCAATCGAGAAAACACCACGAGTCTTGATCTGAGTTAATCCGTAAAATTGGTGATACTATATAGGCTGATATAGATATCGTTTGGGGAAAATTAGTATTGTTATGGGAAGTAAAGTAGTTAAGATTTTGCATGAATTATACACCAATATAAAGGACCAAGTATAGCAGTTAGCTTATTCATCTTTCTAGATATTTGTAGTTCGATTCCCACAATACTTTAGAAAATGTGCTTAATACTTTTTAATTTATATTACTTCGCACTGTAACCGTTTGGGATACATGTACAGGACGTGTTTAAACTAGCGGAGACGACGCCGGTTAATGACTGAAACGGAGTGCCGTTGCGTTTTAATAAGCGGCACCTTACATAAATGACAAGACCGAATTCTAAGCAATCGCTTAATCATGTCAAATGCGCACTGCTTACGTCTCTCGTCAATAAAAAATACGTCATGCCGAGGTGTCTATAGATCAGCCAATTGTATTACTCAAGCAGCCACTTTACAACTGGGAAGTGTCATACCAACCTCTCCATGCATTAAGACTGTAAATATTTTTTCTGATCTATGAGTGCATTTTCTATGCAATTAGTGATGGCGTCTAAAATCATCAGAATTTAAACACAGTACACAAAACATTATCATGAACACATCTGAGTACCAAACGGATTTTGTAATGATCGACTGTTTTCCTGGTCATAGACCGCACCTAGGCTATGATACTGTCAAGTTGACCAGGCCTAGAGAGATATGATAATGAAAATAGAAATGACACCGGCATGTATTTGCACGCATCTCACTACCGGTGGGGAATAAATTTAACAAGGTGTTAGCTGCACAGCAAAAACGTACGGTAAGATTGTGCATCCGTGCCTAAAACAGTTCTATGAGTCAAGTGATGGAATCTGCATTTAATATCGACAGTGATGGTGGAAAGTTTATAAACCGGTAAGCTTCAGGTCGATATTTTAAAAGAAATGGAAAGACTATCAACAATAGTATTCGAGTATGCAATCTTTTGACAGTCAGCATCCAGCTCTGGTGCTAATCAAGAGACTTATTCTTGTTGTTCAATAACGACACCAGCAAGAATAGTGGTTCTTCGTTTTACGTCTTATTTCAAGCAAATTGTCAGTAAGAATTTAGTGAAAATAAAATAAAATACAAGCAGGTGGCAACTAAAAGATGCCTATTAATATTAAACAGCTGAAGTGACGTATTTAGCAATTATAAGATTACCTGCCGTTCGGGGATTTGAGGAAAAATTCTTGCAGCCACTTTCGCAGATTCAGTTCTGATTTACGATTTGTACAATCGTACGTCAAAATTATTCCGTGAACTCCATAATAAAAGACAGAGCGGGTATTGGAATGCGCTGCACAGCCACCAACATCCCATAACTCTATAAGGTAGGGTTTATCGCCATTCCGATATTGACGGAACTTCGAAAATGATTGAAGAACAAAAACGCTTACTATAACCTCTAAATTGCAACCGATTGTGTACGTCGGGTTAATCAGTGGCTGCTGGTAGCACAGCAAGTGAATGAAACTAGATTTACCCACGCCTGTTTGAGTAATGACGATTAATGAAGAAAAATGCACACCTGAATCACCCAGAACCACCACTTTGGCGCGATCGAACTCCATCTACATTCTGAAATGATGATGGGAGTGACAAAAATATCGAAGGAGAATGAAAACATTAATCAGTACGTAAAACAGGGTCATAACAAAATATATTACACAAAATATCAAGAAAAATGTTTCCTCAATTTCAATGGCAACAATCTGTTGATTGATATATTCACTCGAATGGGATGAAGGGTTGCCGGTAAAATATGACGATCTTGATGGCAAGTTGTTCGTTGCATGTGCCCTAAACACCCTTTACTAAATATGTTGATTTTGGCCTACTGCACAATGTGCACTTGTGCAGTATTTCTGTACTTCAAATTTAACACCTTGCAAATCAATCTGCAAAAGTACTGAAGTGCATGTGAAGACATGCAGGAGTCTCACTGCTATTTTCCTATAACTGCGAAAGCCTACCTCATATATAGACAAGCACAGTCTCCTTGTCCCTCGTGGACATTGTATGCCAGAAGAGGCGTATGAATCCGCAAGGATAACCGGCTCGACTGGTTGAGATGATGTCGGGAGTCCCTGCTTGGCCTCTACCTCGCGAATGGCTTGTGAACTGTACCTACAGTATCCGGCCCCGATAGGTGCGATCCTTAATCTCGCTCCGCTGCCTTGCGGGTTAGGCTTTCGGGCCAAAGGCTTGAGGTGGGAGTCCTCAAGATCAACTCCTCTACTTCGGCCTGGGCAACCGGGTAGTATCACGCCCACACCCAAACAATGACAATAACAGTACTAGAAATTCCTAACTCTATCTCTTCTATTGCTTCTACCGCCTCTTCTCCACATGTTACCATCCCCGATTTGCTCTCTCTACCTGATGTACGACTCATGCCGTCTAGACAGCCGTCGATTGCTGCAACTCTTTTACGCCCGCGGGTTTCATTTAGGTTAGCTTCGTTTAACGTTCGGACCTTGCTACAACCGGGACAACAGGCCGGCCTTGCACGAACGCTCGAGACGTTAGGCATTGATATCTGCTGCTTATCGGAAACCCGTTTCCGTGACACACGCAAAGTCTGTCAGTTGGTCTCACCAGCTGAACCAGACAGCAGATTCCACCTGCGCCTCTCTAGTGACCCGGATGCTTCCTCTGCCGGATTGGCTGGCGTCGGTATCGCGCTCAGTTCCCGTGCTGAGCAATCACTCTTGGAGTGGATTCCCGTTGACAGCAGACTGTGCGGTGCACGATTTCGTGGCCACTGTCGGGTGAACAGGCGGTGCGAAACGCGGAGGGATTTGTTTGTGATTTCTGCCTACGCTCCAACGGACTGTAGTGTGGATCTCAGTAAGGACAACTTCTATGAGAAGTTGCATAGTTTGTTTCGCAAGGCACGCAGGACAGATGTCGTAATCATGGCAGGAGATCTCAACGCTAGCGTTGGTCGCCTGTCTGAATACGAGCGCCACCTAGGAGGTCAGTATGGGCTGGATGGCGGGCGTTCAGATAACGGAGAACGATTGCTCACATTCTGTGGCGATCACCGCCTCTATCTCTCCAGTACGGCATTTCGGCGTTCCCAGCGTCGAATGGCCACATGGCGCTCACCATCACAGCACGTCTGGTCTCAAATTGACCACATTGCTATTAGCTACAGGTGGCGTGGTAGCATCAAGGATTGTCGTTCATACTGGACCACCAGTGTGGACTCAGACCATGCGCTAGTCTGTGCGACAGTCAACTTCCAATTTGGGGGTAAGGCACGCGCAAGACGAACTCATGTAGACACCGCCTCTTTGATGCTCCCCGTTGTCAGAACCGAGTTCCATCATGCATTGACCAGGGAGCTCGCAGAAGCACCCCCGTCTGATGTTGAGCAGCACTGGAACTTCGTTCGGACAGCACTGTCCTGCGCTACTTCTGAAAGCTGTCAACCCACCCGCGCTTTGCCACGCTCTTGGATCTCGGCCCAGTCCCTTGCTTTAATCGATCACCGTCGAACTTTACCCACCGGCACTGAACACAACCGTGCTCGGAGAGAATTCAATACCCGCTTAAAGGCCCGCTTAAGGAATGACCGCGAGTTCTGGTGGACGCAACGTGCTTGTGAGATGGAGGTTGCAGCCGCATCGGGCAATACTCGCAAATTGTTTCAGTTAATTAGAGCTACTGGTTCGAAACTGAATACAGTGAGCGAGACTATTTGCGAAACTGACGGCTCGCCGATCACCAGTCTTAGTAGACGCTTAGAACGATGGGCTGAGCACTTTAGTGTTTGGATCTTGAAAGCATTATATTGCCAAACTTCGGGCAGGGTTCGAGCGTACGGACAATTGTCGTCCTCGTTCAATATCTCCAGCGGGGTGCGGCAGGGTTGCCCTATCTCGCCGTTCCTTTTTAACTTCGCGATCGACGATGTCCTGAGAAAAGCTTTAGCTGGCCTGGTGGGCACAGGTGTTGAACTTCTGCCGGGTGAGCGAGCGACCGATCTAGAGTATGCCGACGACATCGCACTTCTGGGAGATGACCCTGGACCGCCTGGCACTTGAAGCTTCAAAGTATAGCATGTGCTTTGCGCCTAACAAGTGTTAAACACTTACCCAGGATTGGAGCGGCTCTCTTCCAAACCTAACTGTGTGCGATGTCAATCTTGAATTGGTCGACAGCTTTGTTTACCTTGGCAGTTGTATCTCCGCTGGAGGTTGTGTCGAGGACGAGATCTCACATCGTGTTCGCAAAGCGGGTGCAGCGTTTGCTAATCTTCGCCACCTGTGGCGTCGACGCGATGTTTCACTCCATACTAAAGGCCGAGTGTACAACGCAGTGGTGCGTGCTACACTCATTTATGGCTGCGAAACCTGGTCTATCCGAGCGGAAGATGTCCGTCGGCTTTCTGTTTTTGATACCCGTTGCTTGCGTAGAATTGCTCGCATTCGGTGGCAGCATCGTTTTACAAATATAGATGTCTGCAAGCGGGTGTTAAGACCAGGTGGCCATGGACTGAGAGAAATGCTGATGCTTGCTCGCTTGCGATGGTTGGTACATGTATTAAGAATGCCTACGCACCGTTTACCGTACCGCGCCTTATTCGCAGAGCCTGACGTAGCTGGGAGAAAAGATCGGGTGGTCAGTCCATGACGTGGCGCGTTGGGGTGAAGAAACTCACCGTAGCGCTAGGCTCAGTTGGGCGTATTCGTTTGCCTGGGTGGGGTCCAAAGCTCCACCTAATAGTTGGCTAGAACCCTTACGCGATTGGCATTTACATCTCAGTCATGTCGCGGTACTTGTTGCATTGATCAATGAGAAGTCAACCTCCATTCGTAACAACACTACCCTTTTTAGCACCATATTCCTTCAGCAATACAGGATAATATTCGTAGCTCGGGATGTGGATGGTGTTCGCTGAGTCTGCGCGTGGATGATGTCACCTAGCGTGATGACGAAACGCCCAACAACAACAACGACACAAGTTTAAGGAAAACCATCGTCCTTGTACATCGTACATCACCTAGTCACTAAAATTGTTTACATCTTTGAACACTAATAGCGTTGTTTTCATCTGTCGAATCCGAGTTGTTCATGCGATTGTCTTTCTTCGTATATGCTTGGCTATCATTATTGCTAGCCATATTCATCTAATGATCAAAAATACTACAATACATGCCCTATAAATTCGCCAGACGGAAAATGTCAGCCATTTGTATTTGATCACAAAGTGATCCTTGCTGCAGCACTCAGGACGCTTATAAATGACAAAAGACCAATATGTTGTGATGCTCACATCCCCATCCCTTACACACCACAACCGTATTTTTTGGCTGTTTGCTGTCATCAATTGCATACAAGGATAAAACTATACCACTGTTTGAAGACTCACTGAACCTATTCTCACTGTCTCCACTTGATGACGGCAAACAGGTAGAAACCGGTAGTGCTGTACGCGCTGAGGATGTGAGCACAATAATAAATAAGCATTCACTTATATGTGCTAACACTGCTAAATTGATTTGCCACCGTTAGTGAGCTACATGCGAGAATACGCTGGATTCTCACAGCCATTTCATTTTTCATATCCGTCTTGGTCTGGACAACCGGGGACAGTATGTTGGTTCACGCGCAGTCTGACGTTGTGGCACCTTGCGTGGATCAGGCATGTAATTTCATACACACACATCATCATCATCATGAAGTACAAGTCTGGAGCCAGACAAAGTGCCAAGCAATATGAATCAGCAAAAGCAGATAAGCAAGCGCGTGGAAAAAGGGAAAGCATGCAATACGTTGAGATAATCAACAATCCATCATGTGTTTCCCACCGGAGCCTAGCGGTATCTCCTTGGCGCTTACTCGGTATAAATAAGGCCCACTGAGCAATAATAACGCTTCACGATTGATTAGAATTCATGTCCCAATTCTTTCCGCGTATTTTCTCCACAGATCAAACAGATGCTTTCCGGTTCGGTGCGTCAAACGTTATTCCGCACAGTATTACAAGCTGACCTGCCGATAACCAGTAAATATCAAAAAATGCTCACAATCGAGTATGATGAGGAACAAATGAAAATTGTCTTGGACGAAATTCAGTACAACCTCGACTCGCTGAAAAAGAATTCTTCGTCTAGTCAAATCCTTGCGGCTTATCGTCTGTTGACCGACGAGCATTTGTACTGGTCAACGTTTGACAGCGTGATGCACCGATTGCGTCGGGTACGAGATATGAAACAACTGGAAACGGTTGCTTATATGCAAGTGGTAAGTTTCCTTGCTCGGTCACGGTCGTTGACTGTTGCTTTTGTTTTGATTGGCGTCAACGGGTTGTGTACACCATTTTGCCAGGTTGCTCCGTTTATCGGACACATGATGATCCGAGGAGAAGTTAAAAATGAGCAAGCCGTTCCCGTGTCAAAGCCAACGGAATCAGCGGATTGCACGACCTCGGACAACATGCCGGTCACTGATGCGATTTGTACCATTCAATCAAGTCCCCACGCCAAGGAAAAAGCACAGTTTCCACCGAAAAATCTCTCCGCTACTCGTAGACGTCGATTGGTGGAAATCCTGCGTTTATTGCGAATGTGCGGACGTAAGTGGGTCCCGTCTTACAATGCCTATGCGCTTTGCGCAGCCCGTTGGACAGGAAAATTGGATCCGATAACAGTGAGTACGAATGTGGCGTTAACAACCATTACGTTTGTAATATCGCTAATATTGTTTAAGCAAATAAAAACAAAGTGCGATGGGTTGCGAGTACACTGAGATAATGAGATAGGTGTAGGTCAAAAGGGTCAGTAAGTGCTTGGTCAATTATGCTGACCCATGACATCACGTACCAGTGAGTCGGTACCACTCGCCAATATAGCTCATTTAAAAAGTATTGTGTCTACCCCCTATGCATTCTTTCCCTCCTGATCAATGTTTACCCGGTTAGGAATGTAGTAGCGGTTGCGACACTTGTATGTCATTGCAACCTGGGCAGCGCTGCATGTGGCTGTTCGATCGGACGATCTGAGAAAGGCGTATTGGCTACGATTGTTTTGGTTATGAACCTGTTACATTAACTGCTTTTCAATTCAACTTAACGAAAACGCTCGATGGCTGTATCTGAGTTATCATTCAGATGCTCAACTTCGTCGAGTTTGTAAATGAGTTGTTCCAGAAATGTCGCATTTTATTTCCAAATGTCTTCATATTAGTACGAATGGTTACCATGTATCTACGGTATGTTATCATGACGATCTCGCTTATGCAAATGATGTATGAGGGTACTGTTTCGTCGTCAGTGCATGGACTGTGACACCACCAATTTTAACTTTGCTGTACGTTGAAATAGCACATGAAATACCCCATGAAATAATTGTGATGAGCTTATTACCTGGTGTGAAAAGAGGTGCCTGTTTATGTATCCGGATCTGAGTACCGACAGGTGTGACGCTTTGCGCAGCATTCTCCAGCGATCTCTAATGAAATC
Organism: Atriophallophorus winterbourni; assembly: GCA_013407085.1. Taxonomy (NCBI): domain Eukaryota; kingdom Metazoa; phylum Platyhelminthes; class Trematoda; order Plagiorchiida; family Microphallidae; genus Atriophallophorus; species Atriophallophorus winterbourni. The sequence continues at coordinate 33,925 of JACCGJ010005503.1, forward strand.
CACGTACCTTAGTAGAGAGAAGTTTGTCACGTGTCTTGGCGTCACCATAAACTGGAATTATCACCTTTAATGTATATGGTATGGTATGAAAGCACAAGCCTGATCCAGGCAAAGTGCCACACAATCAGAGACTGCACGTGGGCTAAGATACTGTCAGGTTGCCCAGGTCTAGACAGATATGAGGGGGTAAATAGAAATGGTAGTGAGACTCCAGCGTGTTTCAGCATGCAGCTCACTACCGTTGGCCAACCAATTTAGCACGATGTTAGCCGCACAGCACAGAAATGCTGCACGATTGCACATCTGAGTACTGCAAATTGAGCCTTGCATCAAAGCATTCATGGGCCATGTGCTTTACGGTATTAGATAACAATCCTAAATCCAGGTAAAATGTCCTACAGCTGTAGACTGCATGTGGGCTAAGCTATTATCAGGTTACCGAGGGATAGAGAAATATAGGGGAAGATGGGAGTGCTGTATTGATTGTCTAAAAATGAATTATTTTTGCTTCCTAATGTGCATTTGATTCTAACATCCTTATAAACACCTATTCGGACCGATAAACATTACTTGGAAAATATACTTAGCCAAGTGTTTCCCAAACTTGTAACTATGTTTCATTTGATCATGCCCGTAGATTATCGATCGATCCATTCGTCCGGCTCGTTTCGCTCCTCCCGTGATTCGTCGCTGGCCTGCAGTATTTGCCGCGCACGTTTTGGAGGATCCGACCTCAGCTTGTCGGTACTTCTCGGACAGTGCCAGAAGCTGTGTACTTGAAGGATTGCGTTTAACGGAGTTGACACCAAAATCCTCTCACGACAACCAACGTCCATCCACGTCCTCCGAACGGAAAGCGCCTTCCACTTCGGCCAATGTTCTTCCTCCTTCGTACGCGTCGTGTGCCGCTTTCAAGAATATGCTTCTGTCCCTACCGATGGTTACTAAGAAAATGGGCTCGCCTTTGTCGAAGTTTGTGGAAATTCGGTATGTGCTGCTGCTATTGATCACATTCCGGTCCGGGTTTTAATTGCTTGTTTTCCATACTTCACTCAGTACATTGAATGTCGCACTCAACTTTACAGAGTTTTTGCCACCAAGCCTCATGCTGTCTGGTCGTATGAACCACTGCTCTGAATCTTCGCTAGGAAGTAAGTAGCATTCACGTCAGAGGATTCAACGTTTAATCTTACACGGATGTGCAATCGTGCAGTATTTCGCAGATAACACCGTGCTAAATTGATTTGTCACCGGGATTAGACTTGAGATTTTACATGTCTCTGGATTATACATATGTTTAATTGTCTTGAACGCGTACCTCGATATTATCATCTAATATTCTCAGACCAATAACGCCTCTCAATGGAACTGGATCCATTTATTGCCGTGTTCCGTTGATGCTTCGAACCCACGGTTATTTATTTTCCTTCCTCTTGTATGCTGGTGGGTTCATATTTATTGATAGATTTTGATCATATTCTGAATGATTTTTTCTTTGGTGTTGATGTGAACCCTCTTCGGAATCGGAAAAGGCATTGCTCTTGATAGGGCTTCTTGCAGTTCTGCAAATTTTTAATCAGAATGTGCTAAGCCATAATCGATCATTCTGATTTAAGTTAGTTGCACGAGCAGTCACGTGAACGGTAGAAACGGCTATTCAAGAGAAACCAACATAAACGACCACAATAATCCATACTGGCCAAATTACTACTACTACTACCATCGGTCTCACATACACAAAAATGACCTATATTGAGGGGTTGTTGTTGTTTTTGGCCTCCTTCGGTCGATGTCGACCATGGATGTACATCACAATCGAATGAATTTTCATGTTTTACAGCTTTTTGAATGACTAAACAGTCCGATTCCGGAGGAACAATCTCCCGCAGCACTTGCAACGATGGTCAGAACTCTGCTTTGGGGCGTCAGTTACACGCTGGCGGCGTGATCTGCGCTCAGCACGTGAACTGTAGAAACGGCTAGTCAAGAGAAAGCAGCATAAATTACCGCATTTATCCATACTGGCCAAATTACTACTACTACTACTACTACTACTACTACTACTACTACTACTACTACTACTACTACTACTACTACTACTACTACTACTACTACTACTACTACTACTACTACCACTACTACTACTACTACTACTACTACTACTACTACTTCTACGTTTTCTACTACTAATACTACTACTACTACTACTACTACTACTACTTCTACTACTACTACTACTACTACTACTTCTACTTTTTCTACTACTACTACTACTTCTACTACTACTACTTCTACTTTTTCTACTACTACTACTACTACTACTACTTCTACTACTACTACTACTACATATACACAACGGACCTATATTGAAGGGTATGTGTGCGTGAAATCACAAGTCTGGATCCAATCAAAGTGACACGGCCAGAAACTACGCGTGGACTAACATAGACTGATATTAGAAAAAATGAGAAAATGGCAGTGTAATTCCTGCGTGTTTCAGCATGCAGCTCAGTACCTATGGCAGATGAATTTAACACAGCGTTACCTGTACAGTACTAAAGTAGAGCAAAATCGCACATGTTTAAGGGCAAGACGATTTTGACCTAATCGTTTCCAGTCAGTACACGTTGTTCAAAGGTTATCCATGTATCAAGTATACACTTGTTATCCATGTTACGTTTTAACCTGTGTAAGTGCGCGCTATGTTGCCTATGGACAGCCGGGTTCACAACATGGTCACATCGTATCCGCTTGCACTCCGTTTGTTGAAGTGAACTGTAACGTTTCCTCACTCTTGATCTACATTGTTAGAGTGATTAGTCTATCACCAGTAGGCCAGCACTCATTTGAACGTTTCTTATTTCAGCGACCACTTGCGTAAAAACCCCGAAGGCTCACAAAATGACCGTAAGTTCATTATTCGTGTATCATTCTGTGTTTGAACATCGTGGTTCTTTGTAAGACCCCTATTTTACAGTGACATTCAAGTGTACCTGATCTTACTGTCTTCACCTGATTAAGGCAAACAGTGCAAGACACCGGTTGTGGTGTGTATCCGACAGGGATGTGAGCACCAAAATATAGTGTTATTATACTTCTTCTATAGAATCCGTAGCTATTTAAGTCCCACCCTTCCACATCTTTTAGGATTTTACTTTTTCATAGTTGTGTGGCAGTTAAGCATGTTAAATAACTCAGCCATCAGGTCCTCTTAGTTCCTACTTATGGCTCCAGACCTGCGCTCCAAATAAGGATGATGATTATGGTGGTGATTGAAATCACCAACCAGGCAATGCACCAATCGATCTCTCGCCCACGAATAAAGTTTCCATTTCAGGCCATCAGTATGTATGCCACGACAAATTCACATTCACGGACGTTCTCTGATTTCGAATTGTGATCGTTTATCAGTCTACTCATCGCTCTCATCACAGATAATTTTCAGACGATTTGAAATCTAAGAATATTGTCGAGGTTTTGTCATCTACTCTTGTTGCACGGTTATTTTTAAATGGTATTGGGTTTCCAATTTGCTACGAAACACTTCGTCGAAAGAGATTTATTCGGCCCCACGCGACAGTAGGCGTTCAAACTATCGCGACTCTGTTGATGTTTTCACGATTTTTATAGATCCCACTTCAAAATGTTTTAATCGAGACTACTGCTATTATTTCAGTAGCTGCATTAAATTATCTGCGAGGCTAAATCTCTGTGTACATATTTTGATTTCAGCGGAGTCCGCCGTTGATGCGAACCTTTTGGCAATCATCCAATCACCGGAGTATAGTCGGTTTCTCTCCGTCGGATTGAGTCTGTTTTTATGGCCCTCGCTACTCAGCTGTGTTTCAGCGAAGGATTTTGTTGATGCCGGTAAAAGGTGTTGGCAAGAAACATTGTAAGTAGCTGTTTGAATGTTAATTTGCTACGCTCTATTATCATTATAGGCGACCAACTGATATTAAAACCCTCGTTTTTCTACTTTTTATAGTGATGAGATTCCCAATGAGGCTCAGGAATATGAAGGTCAGCAACCCGCGTCCAAAATTCCACGACAAGATGGCGATAGTTCCGAATCTGACATTGATATGATTTTTGAAGACGCCACCTTCCCAGTCCTCAATGAAGGCTCTCCACGACAACCTTCTAGTAGAAGGTGAGCATTAGCTAGTGTACTTAGTTGATTTTGCATGGCTGATTCCATTGGTGGATTAGCCGGCTTCGTTGATGTACGCTTCCTTGCTCTGTCTTGTGGTTAGCTTCTTGTAGTCAACCGTGGTTCATATCATTTTACATCCATTTCGAAAGCGTGATTACAATGATGTAATCAACAGACACCAGCAATTTTATTTCAAATTTCAATTTGTTTTATGCTACGAACGTTTTGGAGCATATTCACTAACTTTTCAGTTATCACATACATTGTCGCATCGTTAGAATTTCGAAGACATGCAATATCCTGAGTTTTCTAAATACATCTCTTCACTTGCTGGCTATCCCATTACAAACCAACAGACAGCTCTGAAATCATTTTAATGTTTTGTTTGTTGTCTGGATGTTCGCGTAGCGGACGTGCTTGTCTTTCTCTGCGTGGGCCTATTGAATTTGTTGAACGGATCGAATCTCTGCTTAGCGGAAGAATAATGGGTATACGCGTACTTTACCTACTTGCTCCACTCCAATAGGCACAAATGTTTCAAACTCACTAGCCTTGTTACTCCAAATGAGTTTCATTATTTCATGGATCACTCTACGTTCGGCACTCCACGATTGTTATCCTGCGTAGTAAACGGGATCTAAATGTTGCTACGGAATCGTAAGAGTCCACAACATTTGCCCGATGTGCAATCTTGCCAAACCTCTGTCCCCGTGGCAGGTAACACCGTGCTAATTGAGTTGCCACGCGTATAAACATGCTGGAGTCTCACTGTCTGTCCTTTTTCTTCTTGGTTTTGTCCAGCCTTGGCAACAGTAGGGTATGAGACTGTTTGGCACCCTTACCTGGAGCAGGCTTAATAATTGCTACATCCTACCTACCGGACTGCTTGCCGAATACCTCACGTGGTGCATCGGGATGGCTCGGTTTTCTCGAGCTCAGCTGACGGTTCGGCGTGGTGGTCTGAGGGTGTGGTGGTTTTTCGCCTGGCAAGCGTTCTCCCTATAAAAAGCCACAAAAATCCAATGATGACATCACGACGCGGCGGATGTGACTCGCCGCTCCAAAAGTCACTGCCCCTTGTCCTATCCAAGTACATTGTATGGTGCACAGGCAAAAACTGAAGTCACCAACCTATCAACGGGGTTATCGGGCTCCGAACTGGAAATTCCCAGAAAAGGGCGTATGAACCGCTTCGTCGGTCACCGGCCACCGATAGGTGCGAACCTCTCGCGCTCCACTGCCTTGTGGGTAAAGGCTCGGGGTGGGACCCCCTAAACGAAATCTCCCCTACTTCGGTGTAGGCAACCGGGTAGTATCATGCCTACGTTCAACGATGCCGATGACAACGCTTTGTACCCCCCTTCTCGCTTTGTACCTCTCATTGTTTATGTTGAACGGCACTATATCTGTATCAGATTGTGCAAATATAATAA
>JACCGJ010005504.1:0-15505 GCA_013407085.1 Atriophallophorus winterbourni
CAAATGACGCCAATCGACCGAGTTTTGCCTATCGTTGAGAGCGCTGCGGGAGAGATTGTTCCTCTTTAATCGGACTGTTTTTTCATTCGAAAAGCTCTGGAACATGGAAACAATCTTCCTATTGTGATATGCATCCATGGTTGACATCAAGCGAAGGACTTCAACAACCAACAGCCATACAATATAACTTTGGTTACCACACCACCACTGTTCCGAAGCTCCCTAAATCTGGACTTACTGTCTCCACCTGATGATTGCTAACAGTCAAAGACCGGTAGTGGTGTGTAACTGTTAAGGATGTGAGCACTTCAAAATTTTTGTCCGAGTTTTCTATGATGCAAGTCTAGTTGTATCCTAATCAGTATGTTCTCAATTACCTCTATTTTAAAATCATAGATTTATTATCTTTTTTGGTGTTCATAGAGTGATTTGTCATTTTTATGGAGTGAAATGACACTAAACCAGATTCGATTTTACTTGCAAATTTTAATTTAAGCCTCTAAATTCACTGATACTCTTCTTGCGATTGAACTGGCCGCTCGTCTTACTGATTTAATTCGCGAATTAATGCTGAATCTTTGAGCCATATTAATATAATCGGAAGAATCTGCTCGCTTTTCAACCATTAATATACGGGTCGCGTATGTTTATCTACTGCATTAGTGAAAATACAAGTTTTCGAGGTTCATTATCACACTTAGAACAGCAAGCGTAAGTGGGTTGCAAAGTGTTTTCAATGGACATTATTTTTTCCATAAATTTCACGTAATCCCATCGTTATGTATGGCCAAGTTTCGCATAATCAAACCCGGCATGTGCGCCGAAGTTACTGTCGGGTTGCCCAGGCCTGGAACGATATCTAGAAAAATTGTTATTGGCAATCAGACTTCAGTCTGTTTTCACATACCGATCTATTACCATAGCAAGTACACTTCCAACGAAGTTACTTGTGCAACACAGAAATATATGCTATTGTACATCTGGCATTATACCAATAGTTATGTTAAATTCTATTGTCGATTTCTATAAAGTATTTTGAATCTGGAATATCACTCAACATTAAAGTTCAAAATCGTACGCTGAATAACAGAAAAGTCGTTAAACGCTTCGCATTGAATATCCGTTTCCGTTACAGGTCTACGTAAATTCAAAAAGTGCGCCACAATTCAGCTTCGGAATTCGTCATTCTCAATACAAGGGAGAATTTCTGTCAAAAGATGAATGAGTTCCGTATTTGAAGTACTGGACATTTAATCAACTGAAAACAACAGTCTTAATCATGACTAAACGATCACTGAACAATTTGTGTTAGCCATTTCTCATATCATATATTTTAGCTTGTACTACTCGATCAATAAAACACTTTTTCTGTGGCTTCGTGCAGCAATTGCCCTTTACATTTTATCCCATTGTTTGGCTTGAAAGTTTTTTGATTTGACATGTGAACCATGAGGAGGATCTGCTTTCTGTCTTAGGTGCAACCTAGAGATTATACCCACAATTTTGTTTCACAAAGAATTAAGTTGCGTTAAGTATGATATTGAATTATATACATGTATTTGTATGAATTTACGAATTGATTCACCATTGATTGCATCACTGTTTGCGCACTGCGACAAACCTCAAGCCCAGATAAGTAAATGTCACAAGTGAGTAAACAAATTGTCGTTTTTAATCGAGTGTGGGCCTGTACATCGACTGCATATTTTGGCAAAGTTTTCTAGATGTTTCTCGGAAGATGCACAACATCAAAATCATGTTCTTTTGAATAGTCTTCTAATAATTTCGATTAAAATTAACTAATAAATATGCTTATTCTCATTTGAAAATAACTGCTACATCTCTAGGTTGAAAAATTCTCATTTCTGGGCAATACTCTCGGCGAACGGCGATTCGATTACTACCCTTGATTCCGCACTCGTTAGACTAATTTCAAGGTGATTCAAAGTTGTGATGGTCTAAAAAGCAATTAGCTTAACAATAACCATAGGATGGAGTTATGATGTATATACAATAAAGAAGAAGAACAGGGAAACTGATGTAGTCTAGATCGTATCAAAATATGGGTTTTCTATCAAGTATTTGTCCAAATTAGCTTGGAGCCATATTAATATTAAAAATATAAAAATATCCAGGTTGGCTGAGTGTGTAACAGTGGAGGGGAGGGTGTTCCATGTGAATCTTACACGTACAGCATACGAATATCTTCGACAGTTCAGTCTTGAAGTGGGAATAAGCACTGTAAGTTCATGTTTCCGATTGGCAAGGGGAGGTGAGCGTGTGAAAATTTTGGACAAGGGGTGGTTAGGGACGTGCATAATGTTGTATATCAGTATGAGGTCACCTCTTAGTCGGCGACAGCGAAAGTCGAAAAGATTGAGACTCCTCAAACGTTCTTCATATGGTTTAGCAGCTAGTCCTGATACAAGCTCTGTGGTTCGGTGGTAAATACGCTGCAGAAGATTGATGTCTTTCTGAATCAATGGTGACCATGCCTGAACAGCGTACTCCATCAAGGGTCTCAGATAGGTGTTCATGATTCGGGGTACCGACTGATTCGTGAATCTGCCGAAAATTCGTTTCAATAACGCCAATACTTGTGACGCCTTTTTGTATACCGCTTTGCACTGCAGTGAAGTCTTCAGACTTGAACTGGTCCAAACACCCAAATCCTTCTCTTCAGTTGTCCAGACGAGTTGGTGGGACCCAAGAGTGCAGTTGTAATTCACGGTTTTTCCAATAATTAACACCTTATACTTTTGGAAATTAAAGGGTAGTTTGTTTCTCAGAGACCAATCGTGCAATGTGTTTTGATCCTTTTGCAAAATTTCACAGTCATCGTTTGTACGTTGGCTTCTCCAAAGCTTGATATCGTCTGCAAATAACATAATTAGATCGTCCTTAGAATTTAACTTCGAGCGATCGCAAATAAAATGCAGTGTGTATTCAGGCTTATGCTTCCAATCAGTTCATCATCTAAAGAAGTTCTTAAGTGGCCGCAGTTAAACAACCAATTGCTACAATCCAACCGAGTATTCAACGGACCGTTACAATTTCATGGAACACATTCATTTCCGCGAACTCAGTCAATGTTTGTGAAGAATAACAAACATAGGAATAGTTATCGAAGGCTTTATTGTTTCCTTGGAATCTAATCGTATTTTCAATTCAAGAATATCTTATATTACCTTATGAGTTCAATAAAACACGAAAGTTGAGTGAAACAGGTCTATTGCTCTCAATTAAATTTCTATTTGTATCGACGTGATTCAGGATCTCGACGTCATCTGGTTAGCAGTGATTCTATGCTGCTAATGGATTCTCACAATTTCAGCACTCTTATGAAAACAGTCGGAAACAAGATGACAAATGAATTCCGTGTTCTTTTTACTCATCAAGGATGGTACGATCAGGATTTACATGCCTTGAAACAGTGGAGTAATTGTGAACCATTCAAAGTAATTCAAGGTTTTTATTGGTCTAAAAAGCAACAAGCTTAACAACAACCATGGGATGGTAAAAAATGAAATTTAAGTGTATAAACAATATAAGGAAGCAGATTAAACAGTATATAAGTATTCTGGAAACGAATAATGCAATAAAAGATTGTCTAATTTCGTTTTAAAGTCATGCAAGCTAGTAGTGTGAGCAACGGTTGAAGGTAAACTGTTCCAAGTAAAACAGACACGGACAGAGTAAAAATACCTTCTACAGTTCAGGTGGGAATGGGGTATTACCAGCACATATTCATGGGTCCGATAATTGCTCGTATCCCTTCGCGTGAATAAATCCTGTAAGGGATGGTTCGGGGTATGGAATTTTTTGTAAAGTAAGATTAGGTCTCCTCTGATTCGTCGATAGGGAAAATCGAACAGATTCAGTTGAACTATCCTATCTTTATATGGTGATGCTGAGAACTAGTTTTGTTGAGCGGTGATAGATTTGCTGCATAAGTTCCACATCCCTCTTGAGCCACGAAGACCATGACTACACACCGTATTCCATGACTGGTCTCAAGTATGTATTCATTATACTTGGAATATCTTGGGCGAAAATTTACCATATACCCGTTTGAGTAGATTTAGAACACGTGTTGCTTTTTTAAAGGCAGTATTCGTTTGAAGTGATGTTTTCAAACTGGAGCATATCCAGACACCCGAATCTTTTTCTTCACTGCAATTTTCAAGGACATGCAAACCTATGTGATATGTGAATTCTACTCGATTCCCCACATTCATGATCCTGCATTAGTTGAGCTTCTGAGCCACTATCGGATAAGGCCGGCACGACCAACCTGTTCAATCCGAAATGACGAAAATGCATGCAAATGAAAATTTTCGTTAATGATCATGGTTTTAATACTTTCCTGTTGACCAACTAGTGTGTTTATAAGAAGCTGATATCCAATAGGCGTTATTCGTTGTCACGTCTTGTTTGGAAATCCATATTTACATTTAAATTTAAGCAAAATTTGTGAAGAGCTTACAGGTTTAATCACAGGATCATTTTAGCTGTGCTGGTTTTGGCTTATTTCATATTGCCATTATGTTGCTAATATGTAGTTTTCAGAGGTAAAACGAGAATGAGTATATTTAGTGATACCCGTGCCACCAAGCATTGTTTGAACAGTTTCACTGTTTTGCCAAAACGTATCGCGTTGTGAGTTTAATTGTGTCGTCATGGCAAAATAAACAGTCGACTGTAACCAAATTGTTAGTCTCATATTTTGAAAATCAAATTGTACACATTTGTAAAAAAAGATCTGTTTCAGATTGTGCACACCGAAACTGCGAAACCTGTTGCCCTGTGCAAACTCAAGTTTTTGAAAACAAAACAAATTGAACTATATTTAAGTGTCTGGAAATGTGCACCATACAGAACTGTTTCTTTATAAGCGAATGACGTGATTGATCCACAAACATTTTAAGTTTTCTGTATTTAACATGATGGTTCTTCGTAAGAATCCCATATGATAGTTTCTTTAAAGTCTAATATTGATAACTATTTAGAACTGTTATAAATCTTATTGAAGCTTATCTTACATTTTCTATCTGATGACGGCAAGCAATTAGGAAACAGCTGTGGACTGTTATTGTGGTTTATTAGCAGAATCCTGTTTTTAATATTTCTAAGCGTCTTAATAGCTGGATCTGGAAGCACTTGTTGATTCTTGCTATGACCACTACAGTTATTCATTACCAACCTATATGATAGTGACTTCATAGTATAATTGTTTTACAACTTTTACAATGCTTATCAGTCTGATAATCGTAATCTTACTATAGTTTGTTTTTGATGAAAATATCAGCTCATTTTTGCATTTCAAGCAATGAATCTTTAAGAACGTCCAATTTACCCGTACCCATATTATTTCGCAATGTGAAACGATTGATGTATGGTATGATATGAAAGCACAAGTCTGATCCAGGCGCAATACATAAACCCAAACAAAATTTTCGAAATGAATTTCAGTTTGGGATTTAGAAAAAATACGAAACCAATTGCTTTAAAACTGTCATGTTCATGTAACTTGAACGGAAGTATACTGTCATAACGTCTACCTATGTCTTGCCTGATTTACTGGGAAATGTTAGCCATTAAAGTTGATGTCTCTAACAAATAAAGCGGTATTTACCCTTAAATTACTAGTTCCTCTGTTGGACGGCAGAGTTTCGCCCCGTAACTTCGTCAATTCTTTGAATCCTTGAAAACTCTGGTCGAGTAACTGCGTTGGTGTATATTATAAACCGTTTTTCTCATGATGGTCCAGAGATGAACATATTCCAGTCGTACAATATGCTAGTGGAAACATTTTTTACCAATAGTTTTTTACGGAACAATGTTTCCCACGAAATTGTATCGATGAAACGTTCGCAACTGCGATTTCTCGAGATAATATGCATATATCAAATGGAATAGTTGAGCTACTAACTTCCACTATACATCTCGGACATGAATTAAAAGTAGCAAAGTGGAATTATACCTTTATATTGTGATGCTCACTTACACACCACTAACGGTTTCTGGATGTTTTGCGTCATCAGGTGGGAACAGTAAGATCATGTCACTAAACCCAGGAACAGTGATAAAGCGGCAGATAAAGGTAAAATGAATGTCACTGGAAGTATGAGTATTGTAGAGGTGAGACGCCGGTGTGAATACGGCATATCAATGGAGAATGAATCACGATCCTTGTTTCAATGACTATTAAATCATTTGCATAGGCTTCATGACATGCGATCGAACATCAACCACTTCACCCTTCGCGTTTCACAGCCACTTGATTATTGTGTCCCATTTCATCCAAGAGGTCATCCCATTGAACGCCAATTGCGTTCACTCACCACTCACAAGAGAAAGCCGATTGGTCGAACGCGTTAATTGCACATATATCGACGAACAATACACGCTTGTCATACATCGGAAAATTACTCAACCACAACACTGACCTGAAACATGTCTGTAACGGTTGTCACTTTGATCCGATTTTTCGATCGGCTCATTGCGAAACGGTTCATTTCAAGTTCCTAGCACACCGGGCTCGTTTGGTCGACTTTTATGAATAGCATACCATTCGATAGCGGCTGACGTTGACCATCTTCTCATGTTCATACAATCATTCCAAAACCGAATATTTCTGGCTGTTAAATGTCGTCGTCGGTCGTTTCGGGACTTACACCTCTTATTTGTACGGTAGAATGGTGGTGTTCTGCATATTACCCGGAAGCTCGTGACTAGCACTCATCGCGATGCAATTCGCAATTCCGCAATGTTACAGCAACCGGATCAATTTTGTCTGTCCAATAACAGACCCCTTACGAAAATTGTGTTGATCAACGTTCGACAAATGTTGATATAGTAAAGTTGAGCAGATATAGCGAAATATTGCGTCAATACAATTTTGTGATGTTTCTATAAAAAAAGCACAGTAAAATTGTGTTGATAGTGCAGGTAGACTGAAATAGATAAGTGGCAAATTACTGAAGGATTTGTAGGTGAATACACAGTGCATCTGAAGGAAAACTGCATAAAGGAAGCGTATATAAAATAGTAAAAATAGTATATAATTAACTGACTGTGTTTAATTTAATTTGGTGGAAATTGTTACACATAGGTGCTAAACACGTTTATTTCTATGGAGGACTACAAAATTCAGAAGGTGAGCTAGTAGTGCATAAACCATTACGTCGACAATGATACCGATTTTTAATAATGAAATACTAAAGTTTCATATGAGTTAATAACAAAGTTGCCTTTTTGATAAAATCCATTTAAGATATGCCCTATAATTCTAAATGTACGTTCAGACCAGTAGAGACGACAACGAGGAGCACTATTTTTATTTGGACAATAGTCACGCAAACAACACAACCATGCAGATATATATTTCCTCTCTCTCACACACCACACAAATACACAGTCACCCATTTAAACTATATCAACGGGCTGGAAAACCGCAAATAGTTATTTTTGTCTACATTATACAATTGTGAAATAGTGTACCGACTCTCTTGTTACGCTTTACTACCTTTGACACTTTAATAAATCGTTTGATGACTAGATACTTTTTGCGTTCGATAGTGAACGTTGAAAATTCTTTACCATCTGACCCGATTTATGCTATTGTTGGTCTTGTAATGCATAGTTTTTTACCCGCATATTATATAGTAATAAATCTACATCCAACTAAGGCAAATAAGAGCAAATTCGAAAAGACATTTCTTCGTTCGCCACAGCCGATTTCTTAGTTATGCGATTATTGTAGCAAACCAACATTAAATATTGATCTTGGAATAAAACTGAGATTCCTTTCAATAATGATTGGAAGAATCGGTCTGCATCCCTAAATAACAAACCTTTATTTGTCTAGAACATGGAGAAGATAGTAAGTTAAGGCAAACAGTATTGTTGTAACCAGCTTGATTTGATGTCGTAATTCGAGTGAGATCGCAATGAAAATTCCAAATGAGATTTGATCCAGGTTTCCTTACTAAATTGAATTTACTTCTGTTCTCATTTCCAAATTGGAGAAGTCTAAATGTGAACAACATTAATCGTTATAAAAAGCATATATAGTGTACTTTTACACGCGTCCTTTCTGAATCAATTTAGCTAACGAACTCAGTTAATTTGTATATTGTATCCATTGGCAACGTCTGAATGATGATAGTACAATTAACGATTGACCCCTTAACGCTTTGTATTTAGCAACCGAAGGGGCTTGTGATTCGCACAACTCGATCTTGCAAAACGAAGCACGTGAGATAAAATTGCACTTTAAGTGTGAAACAATCAGAAATTAAAATTGGTATACCAAATCTCGGTGGAAAAATCAGGTTATAATAAAGTATTTGTGAGCAGCATGGTGTAGAGCGTCTTTAAGACACTATTGGTAACTACCAATCAACAAATAGGATCATATGCAAAATACTGCACTCCGGCAGAGTCAGTGTACGAAGCTCCGAACAGAATGACGACAGCAATTGCAAACGTCCTAGAATTCTATTATGATAACGGTTATATTGAAATCACGCCTCGAAATCTGAGCACATGCAGAATATCAATATGTAATATATGATATGTATACCGAAAGCGTTGTTGGTGTGGGTTCGAAGGAAACCAAGTGACAAGAGATGGCCTAATAAATCATATCGATGTGATAACGAGAACACATAATGACAATCCGTAATCACAAGAATCGTATCTAAAGTATAGGTGCACCTCATTCTTTTTGCCATTTGTGCAATAAAAGCTTGACTGATTGGTGTTGCCTCGCCTTTTGGGATTCGGGGTTAATACATTAATGAGGGTCGTTCTCGGAGTGTCAATCGTAACGCGATTGACCGCTGAACCAATAAGTGTGGGATACGCGATGGACGTGCGATAAGGTGTCCGGAATGAGTGGGTCAACACCACAATAGACATAATGTTGCAGGTGAGGATTACGCAAAGTCAATCGAAACCAATCGCATTTCGTGTTTTAACTTATATTTGCGCCTACTTCAAGGACACCGAATGCAATATTTACCACATCACTTTCCGTATTTCACACATGCTTCATCTCTGTCATTAAACATTCGAACACTAATTACGTTTATTAATGTATCTCACCTCTCTAGAGACGCGTCAAGTACGCACAGATGAGATTCAAATTTACACTTTTATATCACTGTTGAATATGGTTATGATGAAAAAACTCTATGTTCAAATACAGAATCACAAAGAGATACTTGGTGAACTAATCAAGTCGCATATAAGCGACCAATATTTTATAGTGCTCATATCCCCATCACTAACACGCCAAAACCGGTTTCTGACCGTTTTCTGTCATCAGGTATTGACAGTAAGTGAGACTTGAAACAATGGTATAGTGGTAAACGTTTGACACTGTTGAATGGCGTTCTTACAGAAAAGCGCTGTTCAAATATGGAATCACTAAATGATTCTTGACTAAGAGCTCCGGGAGCTTTTACACTATCAATATTTCGGTGCGCACATCCACTTACGAAGACCGCGGCTCTGCAACCATTTGCATGCAATTCTACTAAAAGTCGAATTATTGAGGAATTGCGAATGTTTTTGTCTGTAGTTTCGTTGATGCGCTTCACACGTCACAGTAATAAAAGGAAACGCGATTTGACTTGACAACTCTTCCCAATAGGATATTATTCCAAACCACAAATTGCTATGAACGCTAAACTACAACAATAGACTTCAGTTTCATTAAGTCCAACGTTTTTTATTCCACTCGCAGTGCCATGACATGAACTCCATTCTATTTTACTTAACATCGGATGAATTTGGGATTCAAACTCACAAAACCACAATAAAACAATGTAATTCAAGGTTTTTTTCAAGGTTTCTAATGGTCTAAAAAGCAACAAGCTTAACAACAACCATAGGATGGTAAAAATTGAAATTTAAGTGTATAAACAATATAAGAACAGAGATTAAACAGTATATAAGTTTTCTGGAAACGAATAATGCAATAAAGAATCGTCTAAAAATCGTCTATGTATAAATGTATGAATTTTAAGATCACATAAATATCCCAGATGTAATTAGGGCAGTCAGATAATGAAAGGTTTGGTATATTCGTAATCTTTTGATGTTAAAAGTGAAACCAATACAAATTGTATTCGTTGTTTAGGTAATGAACTCACATCAAAACAGATAGTGAATGAGAAAAATTTAAACGGCTATATAATCTGGAATGTGGAATACCCGGATGCTTTAAATGATTGCGTGTTTGAATACGCACGTGGGGGGTTACTTAATGGCCGAAGGTAATTTTCAATGTGAATGATTTCACGGGTCAACATGTGGTCACTCTGCCTGCGTCGCGGTGTGAGATCCTCGAGCGTAGACATTCAATCGTGGAATGACAAATGCTTTAAACATGCGATTAACTTCGGCTCACAAGAATAAATCCAATCAAGTAAATCCATGTCCTTCTACTTAACCGTGGAAGGAATATTTTATAACAGGATGAACATATGTATTTAGTATCTGAGTTATTGGGTGTGAAACACCCGAATTTCATTTGAAGAATATCCACGATGCTCTCACAGATTGAAGTAGCATGACTTCTAAATGACGAGATCATTTTCGGTGACAGTCAAGACGAAATCTCACTTTTCAAACTGACTGGAATGTGGCAAGTATTTTCCAAGCCACAATGAAACGTTGTTACAGAAGATGCGCAACGCTGGAAACCTTAGAGGATGCCAATTGTTAATAATGGGTGATTTTAACCTCCTATATTTCTACACCAAAAGTGTGCATACTCAGCAATCCCTTGAGTACAAATTCCGCGAGATAATCACTTTCACACCCCTATACAACCATTTCCATTCATTCACTCGACAAAGGGGCCTCAATGAATCATCAATTCTAGATCTGGTTTCAACCTCCGAAGCAACAGCAGTAGAGTCAGTGCAGTATCATAGTCTTTTCGGGATAAGTGACCATCTGGTGTTGTCCTTCGAATTCGTGTACAAAGTCGGAAGGGCGTCGGACGACGTTAAGTTCATCAGGAGAGTCGATTACTTCGGCCTCCGCGGTGCCAATACGATTCTGGAGAAAATACATCTCGATCTTACGAATGCTGAAACTCATTGTTCTAGTCTGTTAAGTTATATCGGTACAAAACTAGACGAAAATTCTACCTGTGTTCCCAAAAGGAAATCAAGAACATTTTGCTTCAAACTCCGAAGCCGCACTCGGAAGTGGATAGCCATGCGAAATTCCGCATGGGCTGCACATAAAATAACACGAACAGACGCATCTTGGGAACACTTTCGTAGTTTTCGTAACAAGGTGACGTCCTTAATTCGAGAAGACAAGCAATATCACCATTGAAGCTGATCGACCAGATGGAACGACATCCTAAGTTGCTGTACACCATCGTAAACACCGCGACCAAGGTTAAACCAGGTGTATTTCCTATCCAGACAGAGAACGGACTGACTGATAATGTCAAGGATACAGCTGATGCCCTAATATCATTTTATGCGCAAGTATTTTGTCCAAAGAACGTGTCAACGCTGACGTCTTTGCCGCGCCACTACAGGTCGAATGCCTTAGTAACATCGAGGTAAATCCTACGGTTGTGCGAAAGCATTTACGCGGGCTGAACGTTCGCAAATCACCAGGAGAGGATGGAATAACACCTGCTGTTCTGAAGTCATGCGAGCTGGAGCTTTGAGGCCCACTATGTGGTCTATTCAGGCACTCATTGAATACGGGAACCGTATCAACTCAATGGCAAACCGGTGTTATCACACCAATCTACAAATGGGGCAGTCGTTCTGATCCGGCAAATTACCGGCCCGTGACGCTTATTTCAGCGGTTTCTAAAATTTTGGAACGCCTGGTGTGTGAACGACTTGTTGAACATCTCGAGAACCATCAGCTAATAACATTCACACAACACGGATTTAGGAAAACATATTCGGTTCGGTTGGTCGACCGCAACAGATGTTGCTGGCTCCTTCTGAACTGGCCGGGCTAACAAAGCTACTCAAATGTGCCAGTCTGGAGAACAGTTCATAAACTCTTAATTGCGATCGGTCAAACGGTAAACGGTAGCCCAGGTCATTAAGGCGTGGGACTACAATGGAGTCGGGGTTCAAATCCCACACCTGAAGCGGAGGATATGCACTGCTGATGAGCTCAAATAAGAGCGAAACTCGAGTCCAGTGCTTCCAATATGGACCGTCGTGATCAACTTTGTGAATAGTTCGATGGGCTTGGCACGGATGAGTATTCACAAATAAAAACATATTCATGCTTGTCTAACTTGCTCACGACTCTAAATGACTGGACACTAGCACTAGACCAAGGGGGTTCCGTCCATGCCGGTTACTTAGATATATCTAAAGCATTCGACAGATTGAATCACTCATTACTGCTTCAGAAGCTGCAGAATGTTGGCGTCATCGGAAACTTACTAACATGGTTCACAAGTTACCTGTCTGGGCGCAAAGTAAAAGTCAGAATAGATGGTGAAACTTCTCGAACAATTGAAGCCACGAGCGGAGTCCCTCAGGGTTCAGTTCTCGGTCCGATACTGTTTCTCATATTTATAAACGATCTACCGAATTTACTAGCATGTAAGCTTGTTTTTTCGCAGACGGTGTAAAAATCTGGACGAAGGTCGACTCCATCGAGGACTGTCAAGTTCTGCAAGGAGATTTGAATAAGCTGCACCAGTGGTCAATCCAAAACAAACTGCCATTTAATTTCCGCAAGTGCAAAATGTTGCAGGTCGGAAAACCCTTTCCATTTACCTACACACTTGACAGGCACCCGCTTGAATGGAATACATCACAAAAAGATCTCGGAATCTGCGTGTCTGGCACTTTGAAGAACAGCATACAGTGCGAAGCCGTCTACGAGCGTGCGTGCAGCTTCCTCGGTTTACTGAAACGCATTTTCGGACGTTTCCCACCACACTCACTCGTGAAAATACTAAACACTTACATACATCCTGTCGTTGACTACGCTGTACAAGTTTGGACGCCATGAATGTAAAAAACATCTAGCTCCTCGAACGAATTTATCGCAAGGCCACCAAAATGGTTACTGGATTGAATAATTTACCCTTTGAGCAGCGACTGACCAGACTTGGACTGTGTACCTTCGAGCGCAGACGTATCCTACACGACCTCACTCTGACATATCGAATAATCTACACGAAATCCCACCCTCTCAAACACCTCTTCAAGTTTGGTTCCGTTGTCCCCACACGCAGCCAATCTTTGACCCTTCAAATCCCACACTCACGATTGAATTGTCGTCGTCACTTCTTCGCTGTTCGTGTATGCTTCTTGTGGAATAGCTTGCGACAGATATTGTTACCTCGGCGAACGATCACATCTTTAAACAAAGGTTACGAAACCTTATGTTGAGAACTACTGCGTTGGCCCCTACCTATTGATGTCTATATTTTTTAACACACGGAACTACCGTCCATCCAAAGATTCTTTTCCCTCAGTCTGTGTCGCCATTGGGGATTATTTTGCTCAACCTATGAAGAACATGGATATGATCATACAAGTAACGATTTTTTTAAGTTTTTATACGTATATCCTATGGTACTGTACAGCAATTTGCTTTTTTAACCATAAATCTTGAATCTTGAATCTAGCATTTCACAATATCATGGATTATATGGGAATTTTTTTCATCCAGCAACAATATAATGTGATCATATTGTGCTCTAATACAACACGGTTGTCAAGTGACCTAACAAACTTCCATGTTTCAATATTAACCACAATAACTTACATTTGATATCCACCACTACATTATGCATGAACACTAAAAAGTGCAAAGTCCAAACACAGACACTTGAGATACTTTAATGATGGCAGCTTTTTAGCGGGACAGAATGATGAAAATGCCAATTCGAGCGTATCAAGTTTTTTAATCGGTTTAAAAACATTCCCGAATTGTATAGTCCACAAGTTTTTGACGAGGAGGTCCAACTTGCTTGAATTCAGTGCGGTCGGTCAAATGTTGACATTGACTGTTATTTTATATGGCTTGACGATTGTGGTTTATAGCTCATTAACGGATACAAACTCCTTTGCGTTCACGTAAATTAAGAGTGTCTCAGTTTAAAACATGACCTGCAGTACCGAAGAGTGTAAATCATGAGCTCTTGAAGGATGTGCAGATTTTCATCCTCCGCAACAACACAAGGGCAAGACGCGCCAGAAATTCCATCGACTTTAGTCACGTACTCCAAATAATTCGGGTTTCAGAGAAATTGTATGAGATCAAATGAACAATGTCAGCCGATACTGAACGGTTTGTAATTCGCCAAAGTCATTCACTTGAACCGTATGTGCTGATAGCTGGGAGCTAATCGGTTATCACAAAATTGATTAAGCAATCAAGTGACCTGTAGCACACAGAAGCCGAGAACATTGTTGTTATAAATAGATTTGCCGATAAAACATGAGCATACGTCCTCTTCGTTGTAATGTGCGTCATACATTGTGCAGTTGGCGTTTTCTTGTGTTTTGAGAATCGTGGGTAGTTAAGTGTTTGAAGCTTTGTACTCAGAGTGTAAAGCATAATAAAATAAATTTCTGGACCAAAAAACAATTGTAGATCTTGTTACATTGTTGAATTTGCTTCCCTGTAGTTTGGGTGAACAACTGGATGAACTTTGAACTGAAGCGGAATTGGGCATCTATTGACCAGATAGATTTCAAAAAACAATGTCGACGAAACTTTGGTAATTCAAGGTAATTCAAGGTTTTTAATGGTCTAAAAAGCAACAAGCTTAACAACAACCATAGGATGGTGAAAAATGAAATTTGAGTGTATAAACAATATAATAACATAGATTAAACTGTATATAAGTGTTCTGGAAACGAATAATGCAATAAAAATTCGTCTAATTTCGTTTTAAAGTCATGCAAGCGAGTGGCGTGAGCAACGGTTGAAGGTAATCTGTTCCAAGTAAAACAGACACGGACTGAGTAAAATACCTTCTATAGTTCAGGCGGGAATGGGGTACGACCAGCACATATTCATGTGTTCCATAATTCCTCGTATCCCTTCGCGTGAATAAATCCTGTAAGGGATGGTTCGGGGTATGGAATGTTTTGTGAAGTAAGATAAGGTCTTCTCTGATTCGTCGATAGGGAAAATCGAACAGATTCAGTTGAGCTATCGTTTCTTTATATGGTTTGTTTCGGATGCTGAGAACTAGCTTCGTTGAGCGGTGATAGATTCGCTTCGTAAGTTCCACATCCATCTTGAGCCACGGAGACCATGACTACACACCGTATTCCATGACTGGTCTCAAGTATGTATTCATGATCCTTGGGAATATCTCGGGCGAAAATTTCCAAAATACACGTTTGAGTAGATTTAGAACACGTGTTGCTATTTTGAAGGCACTGTTTGTTTGAAGTGATGTTTTTAAACTGGAGCATATCTAGACACCCAAATCTTTTTCTTCACTGCAATTTTCAAGGACATGCGA
>JACCGJ010005505.1:0-64087 GCA_013407085.1 Atriophallophorus winterbourni
GTCGGGTGTGTTAAAAAAACCTAATAGTAGGTAAATGGGAGTTTTATATTAGTAGCTTGTCGGGTTGTTTTATTCATTGAAGACATTGCGGAGATGTATGTATGTAGATAATCACGTCTCGGTCCATGCAAAGTTGGTATGGTATGGTATGAAAGACAAGCTGATCCAGGCAAAAGTGGCAGCACAGTCAGAGACTGCACGTGGGCTACAATACTGTCAGGTTGCCCAGGTCTAGACAGATATGAGGGGGGATAGAAATGGTAGTGAGACTCCAGCGTGTTTCAGCATGAAGCTCACTACCGTTGGCCAATCAATTTAGCACTATGTTAGCCGCACAGCACAGAAAGGCTGCACGATGAACTCCGATCAAATGGGAAAGAGTGTTGGTTCATAGAAATTCAATTCTGAGATTTTGCAGTTCACGAAGTTAAATACGGGCTACCGCGCTAAACAGTATGCCTGGTTACCGCAAGCAAGGTTTACTTAAAGTCAGAGATTCGCGGATAAGTGTGTTCGGATTAGTGAAGAGATTATGTTCTCTATGTCAATTATCTCATGCAATCAGGCTACCAAACACTGCTTGATATCTTATTGCTATTATCGCATTGCTCAGACTTAAGCTATCAGAATGTATCTCAGTCCGTGAGCAGTGTTCCATACATTTCATTTGAGGCGGGCAATAGGAAAATGCCCACAGTGGGCTAAGATACTGTCAGGATTCCTAGCTCTAGGCAGGTAGACGAAAGAGAAACTGCGAAGAACCCTTCTGGGGTTATACTCAGTTCCTCTACTTAGACACAACAACCGTTTTCCGGTTGTTTGCGGTCATCCGGTGGAAGCACTAAAATTAGCCTTGAAGCAGTGGCAAAGTTGAACTTCGAAGCCAATAACAAACAGGGTTCTCACAAAGAACCACGGTGTTCAAATACAGAATCCAGTTCAGGCGATAACGCATCCGCGCTTATAGACCACAACCGGTTTCTGATCAAAGCCATAAGATGGCTTTAACAGAAACCAACTGTGAAACAACGCGCTACAGAACTTTAATTTGTAGACCCTGTACTCGAGCAAGAAAACCGGATTTCTGTCACGTATTTAATAGGATACGAAGTAACGTTGCGTATTTGCTTGTAGAAAATTTGTGGAGGCTTCGCCTTGTTCCGTGACTTTTTGGGTCTATTTAGCTTTTCTATTTAAGATTTGGGTACGGTTTCAATTAAGTGTTCGGTACTTGCTACCGATATAATGTTGCCTTTGACATCATAAAGAGACCTCACGAGTTCAGGTGCAGAGGAAAAATTTACCAGCATACAGATCAGTGGCTTATCAGCTTAGTCAGAAAAATCTATATACTGGTTCATATCTCAAAATGGTGTGTAATACGGCTAATGAGATACAGATGGCACGGAGTGAATAGAATGCAAGTTGTCATTCCACCAATTTACCAAGTGACCTAGGATGTGCTCGATTTCACCCATCTTGGACGAACCATCTGTTTAGATCTTTCCACTAAAATCCCAGGCCTAGGCAACCTGGCAGTCCTTGACTGTTCGGCAAATTAGATTGACACGTTACTTGCGACCAGTGTAATACTGCTCATGATGACTATGAGTATGTATGTGTATACGATACCGCAAACTTGGATCCAGAAAAAAAGTACCGCGCAGTAATAGACTGCACGTGAACTACAATAGACATGTGTATAGATGTATGTATATATGTGTGAAAGCACAAGCCTGATCCAGGCAAAGTGCCGTACAGTCATAGACTGCATGCGGTCAGATTTCTCAGACTTACACAGATATGATAAATAAAATACATCGTAGAAAGGGCGGTGAAAGACCAGCGATTATACACCGATACCAGATGAAATACAAAATATGTTAAAGGACGAGTTCAGACAAGGGGTGGCAACCTAACGCGTGCTAGGAGTGAAAATGAATTGTAGAAGCTAGACGATGAGCAAACACAAAAAACAAGAAGGAAAAGAGTTACCTTTCGCTTTGATTGATTCGGGACGTCGTCGTGATCGCGGCGCCGCCCAACTTTGTTCCCTTCCATGGAATGAGGCAGCACTATATTTGGCCAACCAATCAGCGACTAGCCTGAAACTGAATAAGTAGTCTTAATGTGAAACGTTCCATAAATCGTCGACAAACACGCATCAGTCAATCACGAAGCACCAGGCAAAAATCGAAATACCCATGCGCACACGCATCTCTCTCTCTTCAGAATTCGACCTATCGATGAAACAGAAGACAATGAATGGCTGCATTGATCGCGTCAAACGCAGACCAACCGAAACCAATCAAAACTCAAAATGGTAGAAACTAGATGGCTTGAACTTTAAAACGCAATGAGTGAATTTTCAGATGACATTTACCGCGGAGATCTTCGTCTGACACGCATTCTCAACAAGCAGTGGTGGATTAAGATTAAACTGCTCTTAGATATAAAAATATGCAGATAACGAACGAAACGTTAGTTTGAAATACTCGATTGGACACGATGAAAGTTTCGTTGGATGAATTTAGTGGATTTGGAGACTGCACCTTAACGTGGTTTGTGTACGCTCATGACCCATCGAGCTATACTGGGTTGTGTCCTTTGGGCACAACAGAGTTAGTCATACCAGGAAGATCGATGGATAGAAGTCAGACGATCTCGGTCTCAACCCACTGCCTTGTGGGTAAGGCTCTTTAGCCCAAGGGTTTGGTCGAAAACCCTAATTGTTCTCCTGTCTAGGCATGGGCGACCTGGCAGTATCCCCGCCCACATACCACCATGACAATCACAAATGACGCCAATACCATAGTGCATCGGCCGTCGCTCACAATAGATCGGGTCGTTTTACCTGCTGCACACAGCAAGGCGGGTAAGCGAAAAAAGCTACTGTTGGCCCTACTCTTCAATCTTTGTATGCCCCCATCCCTTTCCGCTATTTATTTCTTATCCTTCAGCGTCCAGTATGATAGGCGGCCGATCTGCATCTTTTCCAATCTCAACATATCGTAAACCCAAAACGGATGTGCAATCGTGCAGCATTTCTGTGCTGGTCAACGGTCGTGAGCTGCATGCTGAAACACGCTGGAGTCTCACTACCATTTCTATTTCCCCTCTCATATCTGTCTAGGCCTGGGCAACCGGACAGCATCTTAGCCCACGTGCAGTCTCTGACTGTGCGGCACTTGGCCTGGATCAGGCGTGTGCTTTCATACCATACCATAAACCAAAAACTCATTTTATGAAACCGCGCACGTCTGCATTAATAGGTGTGATGAATTTACAAACGCTGTGTCAATCAAGCCAGCAAGTTGCTCTTGCCCACTCTCTATGTCTATCGACATTTGTTGCTTGTCAGAAACAAGACTTTATGATCCCTCTAGGATAATCAAATTGACTGCACCAATTCTCTCTAACAGGTACGTTTTGAGTGGGAGCAGATATAGCTCTTGGCTGCTGAACTCAGAACACACCGCCGGCGTGCAACTGACGCCGATCGATCGAGTAGTGCATATCGTTGCGAGCGCTGTATGAGAGATTGTTCCTCCAGATTCGAACTGTTTAGTCATTCAAAAAGCTGTGAAACATGAAAGAATCATGCGATTGTAATGTACTTCCATGGTCGATATCGACCGAAGGAGGCCTCAAGCGGGCGTAGGTATAGTTCTGAGTTCGTGTGCAGAAAGCTTACTTTTAGACTGGATTCCCGTCAATAGCAGGAAGGGTGCCATCCGACTAGCTACTTCTATCTGCACTACTTCCCGAATTCGAAGTAAGCGTTGCTTGTTCATAGTAGACACTTAATCTGCTACTAATAGTAGCACTTATGACACTAAAGATATTTTGTACAACGAACTCTATGCAATATTACGACGCGCAGTGTTCTGATATAATTATTCTTGCTGTGGATATGAATGCTCAACTTGGTCGCCTAGATGTTACTGATGCAAAAGAACAAGCCTAATCCAGGCAAAGTGCTGCACAGTCAGAGACTGCACGTGGGCTGATATACTGTCAGGTTGCCCAGTCCTAGACAGATATGACAAAAGAAATAGAAAGAAAGATGTTACTGAGTCAAAACACGGTGGTTCATTCAGTGTCGATGCGCAGCGGACAGATAATGGTGAACGCTTTCTTCACCTGTGTGTACAGCACATACTATTTATTAGTAGCACTTCGTTGGACATAAAAAGCGGCAGTGTGCAACTTGGCGTCCGCCTAACGATGATCTGCCATGGACACAAATTAACCATCTCGCCATTAGCCATTAGAGGCTGCATTTAGGACTGTCGCTCTTTCTGGAACACTAGCGAAGATTCTGATCACCCGATCCTTCGATCAAGATTTACATTAAAATTCTTTGGTCCAAAGACAGCCATCTCTAAGCTCATAGCTTTCGACCAGCGTTCAGGTCCCGCAAATTCAGAAAACCTATCACGGCGGTTTAGTAGATAATCTTTCCACTGAGATGTCCGAAAATATTACATAGCAGTGGAATGCGATTGCAACTGTAATAAACAATGCCGCGAAGTCGGCGTGTGGCAGTTCCACTTATAGCAGAAGGTCCTACTGAATCTCCCAGACTAGCCTTCGATTACTAGAAGAAAGGCAGATCGAAATCCAGTCGCGTTCACGCTTTCGAGCACCGTATACGGTATGAGGTCCCAGGGCACCTAAATCCTCCATCACAGATGGCACGTCTTCAATTGACCACCTTGTCACCGACGCCAGGTACGAATGGGTTTGGGGTTAACGGCGAGTTTCGTGAGCGCTGAGTCTCTCTATAGGACGATGTGAACAAACCAGTGTATTCTGTGTCGGTGGATGTGAACAGAGAGCGGAGGTAATTCGTTACACCAAGCTCGAACGACCGCGTTAGATACTCGGTCAGTATATCGGATGTCCAAAATTACTCGATCGGACAGCCTTGGAAGTTCAGTTGCTATACGCCTGGTGTAACAGTATAAAAAATGCCTTGGTTTTTGCTGCGATTTCCTCGGGGCTGACTTTTTCAGCAGCGCTACTAATGCGGTCTAAAATTCTTTGCAGCATTTGGGCATTTTCATTAAACACATTAACATCATCATCGTAGAGATCGTATATCTAGAGATCCGTCGAAACATGAACCCCTTGATAGTCTGTTAATGCCTGGTTCATAATCCAGTCGATGGCATTGGTAAACAGAACCGATGAAATTGGACAACCTTGTCTGACTCCTGTGTGCAAACTGAATTCGCAAATACGTAAAACAGTTTATAGTCGCCAGTTAATCATTACTGAGTGTTAGCTCTGTTTCAATTGGATCAATATCTTGTGAAACAGAACTTTGCATTTGGAAGGTGCAAAACGCATACCGAAGGATGGCATGATACTACATAGTCGATCTGAAGTAGACTAAGCATATGAATCGAAGCGTAAAACTATATCGTCAGCATATTCTAAATCAAAAAGTTTCTTTTCGCGACCTATCTGAATGTCCGGTGTCGGTGAGCCTGTATTACATGCATCTCTCATAGTGTAAATCGGTATCACAGGGCGATAGTCGACCAAGTCGAAATGAGTGACCGGATTCTTTTGGAATTAATCCAAAGGTTGTCGTAGCCGGGGGCAGTGGGGATGAGATAACACTGTCTATAAAATGCTCCCACATGGCGTGCATCTCAAATAGCTTCTGACAACCAAGTCCAGCTCCTGGCCTGCACGAGTGGCTCCCCGAGCCCGGCAGAACTGCTTCTACTAACAGGAGAAGGAGCGAGGGCGAGTGATTGGCGCCTGAAAACCAGTTTGATTCGGGCAGGTGGGGCTCGTTAGCCGGGTAGAGCAGTCCATCTATGGGAAGGAAAACCATGATGTTAAAACATACGCTGCCCTGCGCGATACCCGATCGCGGGAAAGGCTACGGGAGAAAAAAAAGAGGAAAAATCTGGAGCAGAGTTGGAGTTGGTGCACATAACCTCTTTCTGGCAACTCCCTGCTGCCTCGAAGGTCGCACTTGGTTGTGCAAAGGCTACAGAAGCTGACTCGAACAAACGCCGAGTAGTGCTTGGTACGCCGCTTTGTACCCAAATTCCCAAGACTCTCCATGATTTACTGATTATTAAAAAATATCATTGCCCGGTAGGCGAGGTGCTTCATGCTCACCCAGCTGTTGGGGTGAAAATTCTCGCCTCTGACTGTCGAGCATGGCCGTCTGCCATCCGTGACCTCAACGAAGCCGACTAATCCTCCAGGAGGAGCTCGTTGCACAAAAGTAAAATGTAAGTAAAGTGTTTGAAAACACCAACCACTACCGGGATTGATTCATAGGAAGCACATGCGTGTGTACCGGTGAATGGAAGATGGGGAAGGTCTCATCACAGAAAGGTGAGAGAGTTAATGTATGCTGCATGGCCAATCGAATGAAAAGACGATGGACAGCAGTCAATTTCAGCAAAAACGAAAAATGTAGACAAGAAACGCTTTTATGTGTTTGCAAAAAATTTTTTCAAAATTTCTGTTGTTTTTTGTCAGTGAAAAAGAGCACCTACCGCCGTTCGTCTAGCCCATGATTGAACGCATTTACTCAAGCTGTCGAGATTAGTTCTGTGGGAAGTGAGTTCCACGCGTTCACTACACGGATGCTAAAGAAGTGCCAACCAATCTAGTGTGCTGTTTACTTAGCTTGAGACTGTACACACGTGTACAAAAACTGGAGGATGGAGCCAAAATAAGTCATCGAATTTGAGATAGCTTAATCGCTTGACAACTTTAAAGGATTCTATAAGATCGCCCCTGAGCTGCCTCCTCCTAAGCGAAAAAAGCCCTAATGCTAAGTGATGATGTTCATAGTTCGTACATACCAACCCCTCGATCACGCGAGCGGTCAACTTCTGTACCTTTTCTATCTGCACTGTATCATCCTGTAAGCCTGAATATAGTATTCTACACGCGGCCTTATGATTTCCTTGTAAACGGGTAGTAGCACCTCAGTTTTTCTGCATGTGAAGGCTGAGCGCAGTCGAAAACGTTCCCTAATGGTTCTTTGAGCAGCAGCAGCACATTGGTCAGCCCACTTTAAGTTTGTGGGGACTATGATTTTTAAGTCCTTAGTAGATTATACCCAGCAAAACTTCGTGTGGGCCTAGGGAGTAGAAACAAACATGTTGCCTGTCAGTGTAGAGCGCAAATGAATCTTCTCTGGGATAAGGTTCCATTTATCAGTTTATTTCGTCACGGCTTCTACGTCATTCATCAAATCGGAGTGGTCCGATCTACCGACTATTTTTAAGTCTTCTTCTTCTTCTGAATCGAAAGCAGAAAGGATAAAATCCCGTTTAAGCTTCATCACAGTAATAGACATGGGTGACTTCTGCTCGCAGACCAAGCAGCTCCACGTCCGATCTCACGGTGGCGAGCCAAGTCTTCACTTGTCCTCCGCTACGACAACGCCATTCTGCGCAGGGTGTCGGCGATAGTGTCATCCTGGTTAGTTCAGCGTCCGAGCGTCTCAGGATGTGGCCAAACCATCTCAGTCGGTGTTGCCGCAATATCGAACTCAGGCGAGGGATATCAAAACAACGGTGGCGAACCTCGTCATTCGTTACCCGCTCATCCCATCGAACATTGAGGATGCGTCGGAGACACCAGTGGTCGAAAACCTCTAGTTTCCGCATATCCTCCACCCGCACAGGCCACGTCTCGCATCCATAAGTGAGAACTGGGCGAATCGCCGCTCTGTAGACGCGCAGCTTTGTACGTCGGCTGATTTCTCTACGGCTAAATAGAACCCAACGTAGTCGCGAAAACGCCGTGCGCGCAGCTTGTACACGGGTCGGTATCTCATCCCTGGCTTGGCCTGACGGTAGCACGCACGAACCAAGGTAACGAAAAGTTTACGGATGGCGCACGTGGGACCGGACCTGGCTTACAATCTGTGCGGATTTCGCTTCTAACCGCCGAGCGTGGGTGGCGGCAATCCGTGACGTCAATGAAGCCGACTCATCCTCCAGGAGGAGATAGTCGCACAAAAGTAAAGTAAGTGACTTCTGCTGACAAGGCAAGCCCTGAGAATAGAGGAACACCACTATATCACTCCAGGGATCGAGTCCATTCGTCTCAGCAAATCCAACGCGCTTTTAAATAGCTGTTCTGATGGTAGAGACAGGAGCCCTTGCGGTAGAGAGTTCCAAGTGTTCACTACCCGCGTGGATAGCGTGCTCGCATTACTCAGCTTTAGCCTTCTAGGCCTCTGCAACTTAAAGTCATGCCCCCGAGTCATCGACTCACCTGCTAATCGGAAGTACCGGAGGAACTCGTCTCCATATTGAACGAGAAGAATACGGCGTGTCAGGAGCAGGTAAAATCTTTCTCTTCGAAGTTCTAGGGGGTAGAGTTTCAGTCCTCCTCCTATCCTCATACGCGAGTTGGCGCATTCCACAAACCACCTTAGTGCCCCTCCTTTGTACCCTCTCCAAGGAGTCGCATTCGCCTTTAGACTGAGGAAATGCAACAGGTAGCTCATATATTAGGCCTACCTCCAAGAAAGTATTCACCACCAGTGTCATCGGAGTATATGCGCATGACCACTGTCTTGTCCTCATTGATAGGCAGTGACCAGCGATGTGTCCAACTGACTAAGTCATCAACTGCTTGTTGCAGTTGCTTGTGGCCATCGCAGGAACTGACAGAGGCCCACAGTTTCAGATCATCCGCGAATAAAAGACAATCGATCGCTACCGCGTCCGGAATATCATTCACGAAAACTTTGAATAACAATGGGCCAAGGACAGATCCCTGCGGCACTCCGGAGCCTGCTATCATCTCTGAAGACAAAACTCCATTCACCTCTACACGGTTCGACCGCCCTGAGATGAATGCCTCGATCCACTTAAGTAGACAACCTTGAATACCCAAAACCTCCAGCTTGACGATCAATCGGCGGTGGGGCACGCGGTCGAATGCCTTACTGAAGTCGATAAAAATAACATCGACCGCTTGACCAGAATCAGTCAAAGCACACCAACGTTTTCGCGTCAGGAGCAGATTACTTACGCATGAACGATTTTTGGTGAATCCATGTTGTTGTGGACACCAACGCCCACACTCTAAAAGAAAGTGCTCTATTTTCCTTTTGATCAGCTTGTAGTGATCACAGAAGTCAATGCAACCGGCAGACATATAACAAGGTAAGCGCATTTGGTTAGCTAGATCATCAATGAAGATGATGAAAAGCAACTATTGAACTATTGAACGGCCTCAAAACTGAGTCCTGAGAACCACACTTGTTATATGCGCACATGCGGAGTATGTATAATTCACACTGAAGGTAAGGTCACTTATAACTGTGCGGACTAAGCCCTGACACTCTCATGGGTGAGAGTTTCAGATGCCGTAGCGTGTGGCTGACAAAATCATAAGCCTAATTAAAGTCAAGATAGATTTCTACCGTTATACCACCATCAGTATCACTTTGCTGAACTGCTGAAACTTTTTTAGACCCAAGCGCACGCAGTCTCAGCTGACCCTGTTCCAGAGGATGTGGTGGGTAGCGGTGTCCTGGGTTGACGCCCTACCTGTCCAAATGCCACAAAAATCCACTGATGGTGCAGGCTAACGCGAATGTGGCCCGCTATAAGGCATTGGAAACTCGAACATCTTACTATTCTTTTCTTTTCGACCCACCGCACAATCCACCCTGCGGTTTGTACAAGCTCCCCGCTTTTTATGCCGTAATAAACTATTGACTATTGATTGATCACCGGGAGATAGTCGACCAGGTCGAAACGAGTGTCCAGATTCTTTCGGAGGTGTGTTTGAAACCACCCAACACAACCCGGATTGATCCTTACGAAGCACAAATCGATCCTGGATAAACATTTCAGTTGTTAGTTCAGTTTTCACAGGACAGTAAGTGGCTAACGAGCCGATCGAGCGTTCAGATTTCGGTTAACATCGTCGGTAGAAGTGACCGAGCTGTTTTACATAAGAATAATGAGCAAATGGGGGGTTTGATTACTAAAAATTCATCATTCTGATAAAAACTCATTACTCATCTCAAATAATATAAATAAAACGAAATGATAAAAAAACAAGAAAACCCAAATTACGCGCGTACACTTCAAGTTCAAGTTCAGTTCAGTTCAATTCAGTTTGCACAGGACAGTATGTGGCTGACAAGCCAATCGAGCGTCCAGAATTTCTTTCGGTGGAATGCTGCGGAGAAGCGCCCACCACTGCCAAAGGGTCAATCCTTTTTCTCCGTGTGGAACCTCTGATGGTCGTAGGACTAGGAGAATGTAGTTGGAGGAGCACCGCGCTATAATCGATGCACTGCCAAAAGGTAATTTTCTTTCTTCTCTGTTTGCAATCTCTGATGATCGCGGTGCCAGGCGCTGTAGTAGTAGGATAGTAGTAGGACAGCAACGCGCAATAATCGATGCTGGAAAAAAGAAAAGGCAGTTTCTCCTCACCAGCACGGTGAGAGGTCAGCTGATGGAGAATCAAGAATAAGAAGATGCTCTAAAATTGCTACAGTGAATAGCGAGCAAAATGGAGACAACCTAAGCATGGTAATCATGGGATGTAATCAGAGAATAACTTACCCCAGTCACGGTCTAAACCCTGCTTGAAAGTTGAGACGGAACTACAGGAGATAAGTTCTTCAGGGAGCTTGTTCCAGAAGTTGACCACCCTGAAGCTGAAAAAGTTTTTCCTAGAATCTAGTCGACATCGTTCCTTAGCGAGCTTGAGTGCGTGTCCGCGAGTGCCCAGCTTAGGACTTAAGGTAAAGATGTCATCTGGATTAACGCCGCTTAAGCCCTTTAAGATCTTAAAGGTTTCAATCAAATCACCTCTCAAACGACGACGCTTAAGAGAGAAAAGACCCAGAGCCCAAAGGCGATCAGCATAACTTTTCCCACGCTGACCCTCAATCATGCGTGTTGCTAGTCGCTGGACGCTTTCAAGTCGAATGATATCCTTCTGGTAGTGAGGACACCACGCCTGGACACAATATTCCAAATGCGGCCTGACTAACGCCTTGTAAAGTGGCAGGAACACGTCGGGACTTCTGCTGGAAAGCACCGACTTCAACCGAAAGAGCACATTGCGTGCACGTTGCGCTGCAACAGCGCATTGGTCCTCCCATTTGAAGTCAGCTCTAACTAGAACACCCAAGTCCTTAACCCGCTGTGTGGCATCAACGCTAATAGGAGTACCTGACACCTGGACTGTGATCTTGTCGACCAGAGCAGACAAGAGTTGGCACTTATTGAGGTTCAGTGGGAGGTCCCAAAGTATGGACCAGTCAATGACCCGCTCGAGGTCGTGCATCAGAGTATCTTCATTCGTTGAACCAATGAACTTCACGTCATCCGCAAAAATGAAGCACGGGCACTCCAAGATAGGCGACAAGTCATCGACAAAAATCAGAAAGAGCAGCGGACCTAGCACAGACCCCTGAGGCACCCTACTTATCACCTCCGTTTGGATCGACAACGTAGATTCTACTCGTACTCTAATGGTCCTACCTGTCAGGAATGATTTTATCCAAGCAAGTAAACTACCCCGTATGCCTTTTGCTGCCAGCTTAGTTTCTAGAAATCTGTGGCTGACGGAATCGAAAGCCTTGCTAAAATCCAGGTAGAGCGCTTCGACCGGCTTCCCTTCATCCAACCTTTTCGTAGCAATATTGAGGAAACTCAAGAGGTTAGTCATACAAGACCTCCCTTTCAGGAATCCATGTTGAGCTACACTAAGTAGAGAATGCTGGCAGAGATGCTGGCAGATTTTGTCGCGTATAAGTCTTTCCAATACTTTCGAGACGATGCTGGTCAGGCTGACTGGTCTATAGTTACCAAGAATCGACCTGCAACCACCTTTGTGTATTGGTACTACTATGGCTTCTTTCCACTCACGAGGAACCATTGCCGAGTGCAAACATGAATTGAAGAGCTCACATAGTGGTTCTGCAAGCACTGGGGCGAGATTTCTCAGCATAATTGAGTGGATGTGATCCGAACCCTCAGCCTTGTTAGCACGAACATGAATAAGAGCTCCATACACCTCCGCCTCATTAAAGGACAAATCATCTAGTGCAGGGACACCAGATGGAAAGTTAAGCAACTCAGGCGGTGTGAGTAAAGAATTATCCCTTCGCTGAACGCTACTGAAAAACTTTGAGAAGGCTGTCGCCTTAGCTAGGTCACTAGTAGCTACTTGTCCATCCTCCAGTTTTAAGTCACCGATGTTTACCCTAGTTTTTCCTTTAGATTGCGCGTAACTGTAAAACCTTTTCGGGTTGGATTTAGCATCCCTGGCTAAGGATAACTCAAACTTCTGTTTGAGCACACGCTGCATTTTGACACAAGCGTTTCGGGCGGTTCTGTAACGGACCCACGAACCAGAGGTGAGCGATAGCCTATATTGCCTCCATAAGCGATCACGTTTACGAATAGAACGACGAACGCTGGGAGACCACCAGGGTGGCCGCTGGTGCTTATTCACGCATTGCAGTGGAGCATGCAGGTCTTGTAGCCCGTTAAGAAATCTGCAAATTCTGTCCCAGTTTTCAGTTACACTAGAATCACTCGAGAACAGAAGGTAAGATTTTGATGACTGTAAAAGTAGGCCCCAGTCAACACGCCTAAAATTACGTCTAGGGCGCGCAAGAGGTTTGTGAAAACGCAACAGCGCTTCGAAGCCTAACATTACGTGGTCGCTTTTGCCAAGAGGGGGTAGGAACTTGACATTCTTGACAGCTTCTAGCTGAGACGACAGCATCAAGTCAAGAGTGGATGGAGTGCATCCATCGCGAAACCTAGTGGGTTTGTTCACGTGCTGATGTAATCCATGATAGTGGACCCAATCAAGAAAAGATGCGGATTGCTTAGTGAGTACCCCTGAGGGAGCTGACCAGTCTATATCTGGGAGATTAAAATCTCCTAGAATGAGTACGCTTGGGGATGATTGAAACAACCCGTCAAGCATCTCAAGCAGTTGACTAATTTCTCACAGGGTTGCACAGGGTGTGACGTAAACACAAGCAATCGCCAGTGCTGACTTGTAGCAAGTCAGGACACTAGTAACAACTTGGACATTTTCAATAGCGAGTGATAACCCTGGACCCGTATTGTGCAGACTATATTCAAGGAAAAGTGCAACGCCTCCGCCTCTTCTATCGCCAGGTCTATCGCATCTGATGAAAAGATACTGTTCGCTGATACTAGCTGGCACAACATCAACCGCAGACAGCCAGGTTTCAGACAGCGCTATAACCCTCGGGTGTAGCTCGGCTACACGAAGAGAAAGTTCAGACCACTTATTTCTTATGCTGCACACATTAGCGTACAACACAGTGGCACTGGATATGCGCGCTTCTAAGCTGAGTCGTGCTTTGCCCTCGGTCGAAGCACCCGGGGAAGCTGCACGTTTTTTGGCGTACTGCTTAATGCAGGAGAAGCAATATCGCGTGCATCTTGCACGACGGTAATGGAACGTTGCCTAACTATTAAGCCCTCATTTATAACATGGGAGCTGCCACTAGAAAGGCTTGACGGACTTCCTACGCCATTCAAGCTAATGGAACGTTGCCTGACTATTGAGCCCTTATTAATAACATGGGAGCTGCCACTAGAAAGGCTTGACTGGCTTCCTTTTCATTCAAGCTAAGCAGATCGTCGTGCGCACCTGATAGCAAGATCATAGGTGATGCACGCACCGGTACGATCGTTGTTGATGCAGTAGCGATCGGCTTCGCATCAGGCTGAAGGGGAGCGGATAACCCTACAGCTAAGTTAATCCCAGTCGGAGCTACAGTGAACTGCCTCCTATCAAAAGGAGGGTTGTCAGGCTTCACTTGGAGTTTTTCTAAAGTGGCGTTAGTTATGTGTTCCGCCTTAGACAAAAACACATCGCGATCTGCCTGAAATTTGAACTCGACTAGGATCGGTCGAGGCCGGTTGTCCATCTTCCATCTACCCACACGATGAACTCGCACCGTGAGAGTGGAAGGCTCAATCCCAACCATGCGAAAGAGATTGTGGATACACCTGCGGTCCAAATCTCTACGAGATTTGGATTCCTTGATGAAGGGCTTGGTACGATTGAAAACTAGAACATTACGAGTTCTATTTTTTGAGCCACAGGCCAATCACGCGCCCAGATTCCCTTCGACGGTATGCGGTTGAGCACCCGGCACTTCAATATTGAGTTTACAGCTCGTTTGTTTCACACGTTATTGTTTCCGGATATTTGGAAAGTAAGGTAAGGGTTGTCTTCACAAGCACGGTGAAAGGTCATCTATTTTTCTTCTTCTTGATAGACGACAGGGAGGTCGAGCACTTGTAAGCCGCATCTCTTTATATCAGCAACATAGTCCAGGAGAACCTCAGTTGAAGAAATCCTGTTCAGTGTTGTACAGCTTCGCTTCAGGTAACAATGCAATTATATTTGTTAACAATACATGATTAATGAAATCACTAGCTGAGTCGAGGCAAAGTGATGCACAGTCATAGACTGTATGTAGGCTAAGATGCTGTCAGGTTGCTCAGGCCCAGACAGATATGAAATTGAAATATGTAACAAAACGTTTTTTGTTTTTTAATTATATATTATTAGTCAATGTGCGGAAATATAATAAGCCATTTAGCGTCTTATTCCATTTAGACCTCAATGCATGTGGAGGTTTACTATGCAATCTGGGAGCTTGTTACAGAAGCTGACAACACGGTTGCTGAAAAAGTGCTCATGTGCCAGTAACCTGGGCATACTCTTAAGAAGTTTAATAGAATTACTCCGTGTAGATGTCTAAGGGCAAGTTTGAGGAGTTCAGTAATATTATTACCCGTCAGACCCTTTAGAATCTTGAAGGCTTCTATTTGGTCGCATCGCAGCAGCTGTCTCTGTAGTTAGAACAGATCGAGGTCCTTGAGTCTTGCCTCATAGGATTTACCTGTCTGACCATTAACCATCCTAGTCGCAAGGCACTGGACCCTTTCGATACATGCTAAATCCTTTGGTAAGTACGGTGCCCAGGATTGAATGCAGTTTTCCAAGTGAGGCCGCACGACTACTTTGTATAAGGGAATGAAGATTGAAGGTTTTCGGCAAGATAACGCTGAGCGAAGTCTGAACAATTCTCTGCGAGCCTTGTTTGCAGCTTCATTGAGTAGCCCACTTAAAATCTTCTGTTATAGTAATAAAGATATCCGTCACTTTCTAAGCTGCAGCTATTCTGATATTTCTTTCGCCGACTTCTAGTTGGGTTATCGCCAAATCAGTCGTCTGAACGCAGCTCTTCCCCAAGTTTTGTGGCAGGTCCCATGTTTTTGTCCACTCGATTACTTTTTCTGAATCAGCGATAAACGTATCCCTAGTGTCGGTTCCAGGGATCCTAACATCGTCAGCAAACGGGAAGCAACGTGAAATCAAGCAAGCTGCCAAGTCGTTTACAAAATTCAGAAAAAGTAATGGACCAAGGACCGAGCCTTAATAAAAATAATACTATGTTCTTGATAAACCAAGGCATGCAAAACATGATCAGGTTAATAATGTGTACAAAATAAATAAATTGTAAAATGACCTTATCAAGCGGAATTTTTCAATATTTTTCCATTTAATAAAGGATGGTAAATTTACAATGGTAAGAAAGTTAATTTTTCTCGCGCAATGTCACACAGTGATAAAGATTCATCTAGATTGCATCAAATTAAGCAAATGGAGAGGATCCGATAGATTCTGGAGCAGGGATTGAAAAAAGAAAAGAAAAGACAAAAAGTTATGAAAGACATGGTGCGCATGAAGATTTCATTGTCACAGTAAAAATAAATTTATGAAATAAAGAAAGTTCTTTCATAAATATATAAATTGACTTCTTCGGAATGTTGGTGGATGCGATTGAAGAAAAGTAT
Source organism: Atriophallophorus winterbourni (assembly GCA_013407085.1). NCBI lineage: Eukaryota > Metazoa > Platyhelminthes > Trematoda > Plagiorchiida > Microphallidae > Atriophallophorus > Atriophallophorus winterbourni. The sequence continues at coordinate 15,891 of JACCGJ010005505.1, forward strand.
ATAAAAAACCGATGATAAATTGAAAAAAAATTAGAAAATGGAGGGGATGAGGAGAGATTGTGGTTTACATTGCATGAGGTTTGGGCCGGTTGTACGATCCAGAAAAGTTGAAGAATTGTCAAATAATGGAAACCAAAACTGTTCGCCGGTAGGGCTTTCGGAAGAAGAATCAGTCTTATGCGGAAGGAGCAAGGGCCAGTATCGGAGTTGGTTTGGGAGTCGGAGACACTGGAACACAATTAAAGATATTCTCTTCACCATCATGGCACTCCACTGAGTATCATTGGTTCCTCCGAGCACACCCCTGCAATTCTAACATAGTTAGTGCGATTAGATAAGAAGCTGCCTAACTATAGATGTAGTTCACCTGTGACGCCACACATCTTTAGTTTTTGCAGAAGGTACTAATGGTTCACTGAGGCGAAGGCCTTTTGAAGATCAAGATAGCATTCTTCGACTACTCTCCCTTCATCGAGCCGTAATGTCACTTCATCAAGAAAGCTTAGAAGGTTGGTAATGCAGGAACGTCTTTTCCGGAATCCGTGCTTGGCATCGGATAGTAAAGAATTGGCTACCAAATGTTTCCGAATGATTTTTCCAAGCACATACGAGCACATTTTGCTTCAGTTTAGTTTAGTTCAGTGTGCGTTGACAATAAGTGATTGACAATTTATTCGAGAGCGGTGAATTAAGAAATCAACGATCGCGGCGCCAAGAAATTATCCGGATTGTGTTGGGAGAGCACCTCGTTATAAGCTAAGCTCGAAAAAGAAAGAAAGCAATTTTTCTTCATTAGGTCGGTGGGAGGTCAGCTAAAGAAGAATCGTGTATAAAAATGAAACTCAAGCATATACTTTCTTTATGGCGCTTGTAAATGTGATCAACCTAATCCTCATGGGAATTTTTTAAGTATTTGTTATAAATGCTATATCATTTGTACCGAAATTCCAAATACTAAAATCTTACATGTTTTTTCAATTTGTAGACATTATTTTTATAACCGAATCCTTGACACGCGACGATAACACGGACTTAAAACTTATAATACCTAACTAACAAATATTTAGAAAAAACGCCTTCGAAACGAGGTGGCAGTAACCTTATCTATTCAATATAGCATTCGATATTTAAAGCTAAGTGCATAACATCTCCGAATTTATCGGAACTTGAAGATTCAATATCGATAGTTATACTTAAGCTACATCGTTTAATAGTTTGCAACTACTACTTATGAGTTTTAACCTCTACTAATCTAGAAACATTAATTCTAGCTTCTTTACAACCAACGCAATATAAACTTATATCCAGCGACATCAAAAAGTTAATAATTAAAATGGCATGAACTCGATCGAATGAGCTCTCACACACCTTGTGAATAAATGAATGAATGAATAATTTATTTGTGGATATCGCATGCATGCTGAGCATTTTCAAAAATTAATCAATTGTTTGTATAAATAAAGACAAGAATATGTACAATCATAATTAAATTTTCAATGTCAAATGTGCATGGTGAAGAAATAGGATGAGGATGTCCCGAAGAATATTGTATTTCGACGGATATGATTATCGAGGATATTGGAAATCACGAATGGGGTAAATAGTCATACATTTTAATTGTAATTGTTCGAAATATATGTTTGTCTTTGAATGATAGACGATTTTCTCGCAGGATTTCGTAGGAGATTCGGTGCAGCAGGGTGGTATCATCTATGGGCCAGTTTTGTTTACATGGATGCAAGCTAGGTAATCTGGAAGGTAAATACTAAGTGCAAAACTATTAGTACCCCGGAATGTCATGGTTATATAGTTCTTCTAGCGAGATATCTAGGTTGAAAAATGTCGTTATATTTTTCACAGTTAGGAATGGATTTATATGCGATTTAAAATCTAGTATAGATGCGCAGAGTATTGTGTTTTGGGAGAAGAATCCCGAGTTTAGCACATTTATTCAGGTAAACGTTTCGCCGTACTATCGTGCGGAATCTTGATAGTTCCACTATGTTAACTTATGTTAACTATGTTAACTTTCTTAAATTATACCTAGAATCTTGTCGGAAGCTAACAGTCGGGTTTATATCTATATTATCAGTAGGTATTATTCTAAAAAACAGTATAACGTTGAGTCTAATTATACGGAACCATAATGATTCTAGCATGAGCTGCTTACACCATTCTCTATATGATTTACTCAAGCTATTTCAAATGATTGATCAGGTAAATGTACGTTGTGCATTTTCCAAAACTAAGCTATCGGTTTCTTTATGCTGCTATATATTATATTACAGTAATCAAAGAGAGGTACAGTGAAAAGTTTGTAAAGTTGTAACTTGCAGTGTGGGAGTGTGAAGACCTTGTGAATCACATATTTAAACTCTTGTCTGTATTCGCGATCACTTGATGTGTGTCTGTTGAATGTTAGCGATGCATGATATCTGAACACAAGATTATGTTTGTGGTCGATTATTTGAATGGGCTTACTATTGATAAGGCTTGCTCTATAATGTATTGTACATCTTAAAGTCATGTACTTAGATTTATCTACAGAGAAAGAGAGTTGATTAACTTTACCTCAGTTGGATAATGCGGACAAATATTTGTTCAGCCTGGCAATTTAAGTTTGCGCTTTTGAACATAGAAAAGAAATGAATACTACCATTTCGGAGAGTGCGTTGTTTATATTTGTGACTACTCATCCGTGCCAAGCCTATCGAACTATTCACACAGTAGATCACGACGGTCCATAATAAAAGAACTGTGCTTCCACCCTCGTGATCAACATTGTGAATATTTCGATGGGCTTGGCACGGATGAGTAGTCACAAATATATAATTTCATTTCGTCTGCAAACAAGAATAGATTAGTATGATGAATGACGCAGTTTGCATCATTTATATATAAAAGAAAAGTAATGGACCTTATCGAAATACGCGCGGTGTTCGAAATTTTGTCAAGTCTTTTATCTGCACTACACATACTTATATTTATACTATCCATATGTCTCATTAAAAGCTATCGAAATCTTTAGGAGCAACACACCGAACTAGATCTCAATTTAGAAAATGTTCGGTGGTTCTTGATGGAAATATGTCCACGGTTCTGTCCACTGTACGGAACCTAGAAAACAAGATTGAATCAGTCGCGGATAAGCTGTCCACGGTTTCTAAAATTTGCAGTATATTAGAACCACTAGCTTTCCTTCTTGACCCTAGTTACGTATTAGATTCTGATCTACTCCCACAAACGGGCCGATTCATAGTGTCGCTGACCTCAGAAATTGAGCAGCGTCGGAACCGTGCTAAAAACATTATTCTTCTTAATGTAGGTGATGGATACCCTTTAGTGGACCTTAAAACGATAGTAATGTCTTGAAATGGCCTCGCCCTAGAATCGGCATCTGTAATTAGGCTTAGAAAGCCTTCTAACCGCAGCTGTGCTCAAGTTTTATTAAAATGCGATAACAAAAATTATGCGTTACATATACTTAATAATCAACATGTTTTAAAATCTTTGCCTCAATTTTCCAATGTGTTGATCAAGCCAGACAACACACCCTTACAACGCAAATGCCTTCCTAAGCGTTGCAACTTAGTAAAACCTTTAAAAGTTATCCCCAATTTAATAGACCTGGATATTGTCGTTGATAATTCCACATCAACACCTATACCCCGAGCCTCAGCTTTTGATGATATACGAACTTCAGGTAACATCCCCTTTATAGCTAAACCTAATTTAAACATTGATACCACAACTCATGCCCATGAATGCAATCTAACCACTGTTAAGACCGTCACTGCAGATTTACGCCCCGCAGCTCGATCGTCAGGTAAATGTACAAAAAACTCGTGCTCCCTGTATTCAAGGCAAATTCGCCACTACTTCGAGGTGGACCACACATCAATAGTATGTATAGGGCCAAGCGAAACTTTGATGAATATAAACCATCCCATGGTTTATACACTTATCACCCCGTCCATAGACACTTTCCGGTCACATCTGACCCATTTGGCCCAAATTATTTCTTCCTATAGTCCTTTCTTTCCTAAGCATTCACGTCCTCACTATCCTTCTTCAAGACCCTACCATTTTCCACTTCAATACGCGTCAGGTACCCTAGATCAGCGTCCCTTCATGAACGGGAACCCGTTTAATACCTACCTAGACCCTTTTCAAACCAGGTATATACCGATGCAAAATTTTCCTCTTCATTACCAAAACCCTTACTTAAATTAACACCATCAATTTCAGACCACTCATGTAAATCACTTCCGGTTACACATGTTAAGTATCCTAAAATTAATCTTCTATTATTTAATGCACGGTCGATTATCTCTAAGCTTCCTACCCTTCAACATTCCTTGATCTCAAACCCGTACGAAATAGTTCTCATCACAGAGACGTGGACATCTCATGACGTTCCCAACGTTTCACTTGAACTAGCCAACTATTTCATGTTTCGTAAGGACCGCACCCACACCCGTGGTGGTGGTATTCTCATTTATGTTAATACAGATTTTCCGGCAGAAATATACAGTTCTCATATGTTAGAAGATCTAGATGACTCAATTTGGATCACCATACCCTCTCTTGATGTTCTCATAGGGTGCATCTATAACCCACCATCTCCTTCCACACTCACTATTGATAAGCTTATAAATGTCTTTACTGAGGCATCCATTGCCCCTCTCAGCAATAAAATTATTGCTGGGATTTCAACATGCCATGCATCAGCTGGAAATACCCCCACATTTGGGATAAATTTTCAGCATTCGCTAAAACGATTAATCTTTTAGGTTTCACACAATCTGTGAGTAATCCTACAAGACTATCCAGCATTTTAGACCTGATCTTCACTCTAGGTACTGATCCCAGCAACGTTGAAATTTTAGCTCCACTGCCCGGTTGCGACCACAATATGGTCACTTGCGTTCTGCGCTTTTTTCGGAAGCCGGCATATATTCACAAATGATGAGAAAGTTTATATCAACTGGACTAAATTTTCGAATCTTCTCAGAGACAACGACTGAACTGAATTTTTTCTTTCTTCAGACTTTAATCGTATTTCTTCGATTTTCCATGATAACCTCTTAGCATGCCTTCGGAGTTTGTCTACCTCTCATATTAGGAGAAGTAAACATAACCCGATAACCCTTCTCGAAAAAAAGATTGATCGTCTCTCTACTTCTGCGAATCATAAGTTTGACTTCTTCTCTGTTAAACGCCGACATGAACTATGTAACTTTCTCCCAGGTATTAAAATTCGCCTCCTAGAGCGTCAAGAAAGAATGGCTTTAAGCAGTGATTTAAAGACTAAGTCTTTGAATTGTCCTACGAAGAATAGATGTATCTCATTAAAACGTGACATTTCTTCAATTATTTATCGGAAAGATAATAAGGATGTAGTCACTACTGACCCGCCTCCAATAAGTCAGGCTTTCTCTTCATTTTCAGCAGCTCATTCAATAATAACATTTACCATCCACTGGCAAACAATAACGTTCCCTTAAATACTATTGACTCCTTTACTTTGACTTTAAAAGAAGTAAAAGACATTTCCCGTCGAAGTAAAATTTCTTACAAGCCCGATGTTGTAGGTTTTATATCAGCCATCTTACACAACAGCAGTGAAGATTTTTCCTTACTCTTATTAAATCTTTTCAATATTTCTCTCAAATCCGGAATCTTTCCAACTCATTGGAAACACTCGGTTATTATCCCTCGTTTAAAATCTGGTAATTCGAACCTCGTTACGAATTATCGCCCTATTAATCACACTCCTATTCTCTCTAGGTTATTTAAAAGTTAATTAAGAAATCTTTGTTGGACTACCTTGGCCCAGATGCGTTCTCCCCAGTCCAACATGGTTTCCTAAACCAAAAATCTTGTGCAACCTGCCAGTTAGAATATTTAGATCACATAACCAGTTCACTAGACCAAGGATTATCAGTGATTATTGTATTCCTAGACATAAGCAAGGCTTTCGATCGGGTTCCACATACGCTACTCCTTTTGAAGTTATCATATTTAGGTATTCATGGGCCTTTATTAAGTTGGTTTCATTCTTTTCTGTCTGATCGCACCTTTTCAGTTAGCGTTAACGGTGTTACTTCACCTAATCAGCCGATTCCAAGTGGCGTAATTCAGGGCAGTGTTCTAGGCCCCCTTCTTTTTCTCATTTATGTTAATGATCTGCAAAGTGTTGTGAACCACTCTAAACTCTTTATCTTCGCTGATGACATAAAAGTCGTCCTATCATTTCCACCTAATGAAATGTCACAAACTCTGATATCCCTTAACACTGATCTTGCATCTCTATCAAGCTGGGGCGCACAATGGGGATTAGAATTTTCGGCTCCTAAGACACACTATATGGGATTACGCTGCTTAATCCCCTGTGACACACTTACATTAAATGGCTCAACCATAACTCCTTCTGCAGAAGTTAGGGATCTCGGATTTAGGTATTCCTCTTCTCTGAACTTTAATGAGCAAGCAAGACATCTCCTCACGAGAGCACGACAAAACTTTGGTTTAATTAACCATAAATTCCTCTTACGTGAAAGTAAAATTGCACTATATAAAATGAAGGTCCTGCCAATTCTTGATTATTGTAATATCATATATTCCCACATGGGGAGGCGTGATTCTTTTCTCTTAGAGAGACTTCAACGTAATTTCACCAAAATAACTTTGGGTTATTCTAACCCTTTGCCTTATCATGAAAGGTGTAATTTGCTGAGTGTCGAACCACTATGGCTACGCAGAATTCGTCTGAATCTGCTTCTTTTCTTCCGAATCATTACTCAACAGCGAGTTAAGCTTCAGTCTGGCATGCGCTTTCGCGATTATATTCAATATGATCTGCGTAATCGAACAAGGCTATTGAATATCCCTTTGTCTCGCGCTAAAGTTAGACGTAACTTCTTCCTAATTAGATATGCACAACTTTGGAACTCTCTTCCTCTACATTTCCGTATGTGCAAATCTACAGGAAAATTTAAAACGCTTGTAGGAAATCTTACTCTTCACTCACTATCCCAAATCCTTAAGATAAACTCTTCTCTAGACATTCTATACTCTCATGGAATCAAAGGTTTCTAAATCCACATCTTTGTGCATATATTAGTACATCATGAGGTCAGATAGTATTCTCTGGATAACTGGCTATTCAAGTTTCAGGTAACCGGACCCTGGAAATGCTTTTACACTAATTAATCTCAACATTGCCTTCGATAACATTTTTTATACACCATTACGTATATAACTGTCTTTCATTTCTCATGAGGCCTAGAAATGTCTCATTTTTAATCTCAACGTGAAAAATAATAAAAATCTACCGAAAAAACTAAGAAAAAAACATTGTTTTTTCAATGTAAATTCTTATTTCTTAAATGATGTACTATTTTACTTTGATGACCTCTCACCGTTTTGGTGAAGAGAAAATCTTTCATTATATTCCGGTTTCTTCGAATAACGAACCATCACTGTAATTGGCTCGAAATCTATCCGCCCGAGATTTGTTCCGTATGCGATTTATTCTACTGCAGATAACGAAAATCAGGCTGGTGAACAAATTTTGGTTCGATTCGTCGATAATTCAAGAGTATTGGAGCACAGCACCCTACTGCCTACTTTCTGCTATTCGCCAAACCCTCTCTCATCCCCCATAATTTCTTAGATTTTCTTATTCCGATTGATTTATGTTCCCTTTCTAATCTTCTCAACTAACCTTTCCGTAAAAACATGAATTTATTCATATATAATTTATTTATCAATTTTTTATGACAACTTCATTACAATTCGCACCACTTTTTCCATAATTACCTTCCATTTCTGTTCTCCATTTGTTTCTTGCATCCTTGCCATTCGTAAATCTTGACAAAATTTAAATGAAATTTTATTTCTATTAGACATTGAAATTTTTATTACCTACTGTATATTTGTTCCCATTATTGAATGGAAAAAATGTTTAAAAATCCCGCTCACTTCGGTCACTTGCACTGTTCTATTTTCTTTTGCTGTTCAAATTTTGATAAACTGATCATGTATTGCATGCCTTGGATGCCCAGATATAAATATATTATTATCTACTGATTTGCACCACGCGACTAAGGGTCGGCATGGTAGAAGATCTTTGTCTAATTATCTCAACAAAGTATATGAGATCTGTAAGGAAAGAGGTAGGCAAAGATAGAAGATTTTACCTATACAAAATCAACTCGGATTTGATAGTAAAAGTTTATGTGGTACTGTTTCAAAAGCTTTAGTTATATCGATAAACACAACTATGGCTGCTGCACCATTTTCAATCGAGCTCGAGATGCAGTAAAAATATATTCCAACTTAAAAGTAATGCAGGATCTTTGTTACGGAAGCCTCGCTGTGGCTTAGAAACGATACTTGGTTTAAGGTGTTCTAGAATAACTTTCTTTATATATTCCTTCAAATAATCTTGATAAGAAAGCTCTATTGTTTATTGATCGACAGTTTAGGACTGAATGTTTCGAGCAAGATTTGTATCTGGGTTGAGTGTTTCCAGAAAGGCACCGGATTCGATAGATGCGTTGAATAAGTTCCGCAAAAGAAGTTAAAAACCTTTGCTACCCATTTTGCATATGGTTTGATGTATGCCTGTTATGTCAGGTTTAATACTGACAGTTGGTTGCTGTCATAATTTACTTAGGTCTCTCAGGTTTATACAAAAATTATTCACTGTACTAAGGGGGGGAGTTTAAAAGTTGTATAAACTTAGTTTGACTAGTTGTTGGTAGAGTTGAAATATAGAAGAAAGTCTTCGGAGATATCATCAGGAGAAATCTTGTTTGTTTTAGATACGGATGAATTACAATATTTGATAATTAAATCTATGTTGCTGTGTGAGTTGTATGATCTTAACTTGAAAATCTTACTTAGTGATTTCAGCTTATCCAGACTTAGAGGTGCTTTGTTTTCATACGATCAAAGTGTGTTATCTAAAGCATATCTGTGACTTCTCGACAGTTCATAAATATGAAGAATAACGAAAATATCATGCGTTTCCATAGCAACAACATGTAGCTCCATTGTGTTCTTCACTATTTACTGGGCTTCCGTTAACATTGTACGTCTACTGAGCTTATAGGACGCTTCCATAAATAACCCTTTATTTTTTTAATGAAATGTTAAAAAGACTGTTGTGAAATCATTATAGAGAAGGAATCGGCTTCAGTCTTCTGTTCTTATTAATTCTGAAATTTTATGAAAATGTCTGATTTATTGGGTAACAAAATATTATCGATAGACCCACCAGATAAAACTACATTATTGACCTGGTCATCACTTTGGATAAAACCCCTTCTTCAAAAGCGATTATAAAATATTATATTTTCATCTACCATGCAGTTACAATGAGATAGATACAGTGAGTCTTTCTATAGTCTTGAAATTTCTTTCAACAATATTAAGCATAGAAGACTGGTCCCAATTCTCAATTTATAATATTCTTCTGACACAGTCCCGCATAACCTATTACTATCTAAGCTAAGTTCATTTGGTATAGGTGGCAATCTTCATTCTTGGCTCACTTCTTTTCTTACCGATCGCACATATTGTGTTGAGGTTAATGGTCACAGATCGCGCACTTTGCCGATTCCAAGTGGCGTGATACAAGGCAGTGTTTTAGGTCCATTAATTTTTCTCCTATACATAAATGATGTACATACAGTTGTCTCTCATAGTAAACTATTTTTGTTCGCAGATGACATGAAAGTAGTAATTTCCTTCCCATCTTCTGAAACACAAACTTACTTTGCCAGACTAAACAAAGATTTGGATGCATTATCCAAATGGGGTAAAATTAATGGTCTCTCATTTTCTGTAGATAAATCTAAGTTCATGCCTTTAAGATGTACAATTCCTGATAACTCAATCCTTCTCAATGGTAATCCTATTCAAATTATCGATTGCACACGTGATCTTGAATTCAAATATTCAGCATCGCTTACATTCAACGAGCATATACATCACGTGATCTTAAAAGCAAAGCAAAGTGATAATATGATTCATAAGTTCTTTACTCTCCCACACTGTAAGTTAGAACTTTATAAACTTTTCACCATACCACTCTTTGATTACTGTAATATAATATATAGAAGTATGAATAAAACCGATAACATCCTTTTGGAAAAAGTACAACGTACTTTCACCAAATCAATCATCGGATATAGCTCGAATCAATCATATAGAGAAAGATGTACGTAGCTCAAGCTAGAACCACTATGGTTCCGTAGAATTACACACAACCTAATACTGTTCTTTAGAATAATATCTTCTGATAATATAGATATAAAATCGTCTATTCGCTTCCGACAAGGTTCCAGATATAACTTAAGAAATCAAGATAACCTAGTGGAATTACCTAGATCCTGATCGAAAGTAAGAAGTAACTTCTACCTGAATAAATACGCTAAACTCTGGAATATTCTTCCGAAAAACATAAGACTTTGTACCTCACTATGTGATTTCAAATCACATCTGAATTCATTTCTCACAGTTGAAAAATTAATGAAATTTCTCAACCTAGATGTCTCATTAGATGAACTATACAATCATGGCATTGCTGGATATTAACAGTGATATCAGTTTTTCAACTTTCATAGTGAACAGTTACTCCGTCCCTTAGTATTTATTTTCCAGATTACCTCTTTATATCCATATGAAGAATTCCGGTTCACAAACGAGTCAACACTGGGACGCCAAATCTTCTACGAATACCCACGAAAAGACACTCTCCATTTAGAACATATATTCGACAATAATAATGTGTTCCAACTAAACATTTTTGAAGATTCTCTCTCTTCGAGATTCCTCGCATCTTCGATGTTCCGGTCCATCGTTCTTCAATATTCTTCGTATCATTTTTCCCCTCACCCGATTTTCTTTTCATACAATAACTGCTCATATATTGAATTTCTGTAAAACTGATTGATTATCATTTACCTGGACCATTTTAACGAACGAAAAAATTATCAGCACGTATGACCTTGAAAATGTTAATAATTATTGTCCATTTTTATGCTTTATGTATACAAACAACTTTGATAATTATCGATCATGCTTGGCATGCCTTGGAATTCCAAGAATAAAATATTTATTTATTTATTTATTTATTCATTTATTTATTTATATCTACTACATTTAATTTATATAAAATGCAGTTGCTCAAGAGAGCTAGTAATCTCAAAAAGTGCATGAAACAAACCAGGCTAAAGTAAATAGAAAATAAAATAATAGGATGGACTGCAGACGCAATAGCCACTAATAATATTTTCGCTCGGTTACATTCAATAAACTATTGAGTAAAAGCAAACTTATTCTTGACTACACACACTGTAATGTTCAGAGAATAGAGCACTGAATAATTGTGATAATTTGACATCACTAAGCAGATTATTAAAATTACGGTCAATAAACTCAGTCTGTGCACTGAAACTGTAAACATGATTCTAATGAACATCAATGACGTCTGCAGGCGAACAACGCTAAGTCATAGGTCAGACAAAACAGGTATACCCCTTGTCAATTGCAGAATAGGTGTTGATGATTTTAAATTCTTTTTTTGGAAATTATTTAATATTTCAAAAAACCCAGAGTCTTTACTTCACAATGGAAACACTCTGTTTTTACACCTCCAAAATAATCTGGGTTCAGATATTCTGATTCGCTTCAACAGACATACACATCAAGGGATCGCGAATACTAAGCAGTGTTTAAATATATGATTCACAAGTTCTTCACACTCTCACACTGCAAGTTACAACGTTTCACTATACCTCACTTTGATTACTGCAATATAACATATAGCAGCATAAACAAAACCGATAGCATCGTTACGGAAAACGTACAACTTACTGGTACAAAATCAATCAGTAGAAACCGCTGGAATCAATCATATAGAGAAAGTTGTAAGCAGCTCATGCTCGAACCATAGAACCACACAAACTACTACTGTATTTTATAATGACATTTTCTTATAATGTACATAAATATTTGACTATTTCGCTTCCGTCAAGATTCTAGTTATAATTTAAGAAATCAAAATAACATAATATAACTACCAACATTCCGCACAATAGTAAGGTTAAACAACCATTTGATTTAGTATGTTAAACTCAGGAATTATTTTCCGAAAAACATAAAACTATGCGCATCTTCAAGTGATTTTGAAACATTTTAATTTATTCATAACTGTGTAAACATTTAACGAAACATATCAACTTAGATTTTTTGCTAGAAAAACTTTATAATCGTGGCATTCCTGAGTACTAATAGTGGGAATTTCATATTGAACTTTTACTCGTACCCTGTGTATTTGCCTTCCAGATTATCTCATTTACATCAATGTGAACAATACTGAAGCATAGCTGATTTCAACCCGCTGCAACCAATTATCTACAAAAACCTTCGAGAAATTCGTCTATTATTCAAAACATTCTAATTTTTTGAACAATCCCAACTGATAATTTTCACTACTCAGCCTCTCCGCGATTTCTAATATCTTTAATGACCACATCTGTCGAACTTCAGAAATTTTCCCTCATCTTATATCTTTATTCGGTGCAAAAACTGCTCACAAATTGCATTTCTGTAAAAATGATTGATTGCCGTTTATCTTCATTATTTTAACGTACGTAAAAGATCCCCAGCAAATTTGACCTAGAAAATGAATTCGCTATTGTACATTCTACTATTTGATTTTACAAACATTTTGGCAAATACTGATTATGATTATCATGCCTTAAATATCCATGAATAAAATTATTTATTTATTTATTCATTTATATCTTGCTTTGTTTATACAAATAAATTGTTAATGACCGATCATGCTTACCATGCCTTGGGTATCAAAGTTTAATTCATTTATTAATTTTCTTTACTTTACCTGTTTTTGTTTAATTGCCCTTTTAACTTTAAACATAGATTTCCTGATTTATCGATCCAGGTTTTAATTGTGAAACATGAGTCTCAAAAAACAAAAAACACTAATTTTTGAAACAACAAAACAATAAATTTAATTGCTATCTAATTATAACTGTGCACTACCGCCATATTGCCTAGGGTCTAGGCATATATTATTGAAACCTAGGACTAGTAGCACATTTGCTATAACTAATGGACCTCATTTAATATATTATTGATACCTTTTAATTCAAGTGAATAATTTTTCTTATTTTCCTAATCCAGTGTCTGTTGTAAACACTTTACTATAAAAATTCTCAAATTTCAACAACTACTTTTACGATTATCTCTTCCTCAAGGAATGTTCCATGCTTCGGTTCACCACGAATGGAATATAACTATAACTTAACAATTACTAGTTCTTCGGAGCGGAATTTACACCAGTTTACTGCTCTGATGATTATAAAGTGCATTTTGTATTCCAGCCCAATTTCAGCTTATAAATCTCGAAGCTGTGCTTTCATGTACCAACCATAAAGTGGTAGTCATATTTGTAACAGCATAATCCCTTGAATCAAGCTGACTCTTAAAACGGAGATGATGGTGTGCAGCACGTGCGTACTAAATGCTTTACTGTACGGCAGTGAAACCTGGACCACCCACGCAAGACACGAACATAATCTGAATCTTTTCTATCTTCGAATCATCCGTCGTATCTTGAACATATCGTTTATGGATAGAGTGACATACGCTGGAGTGCTTTTCAAAGCTGGTCTACGGAGAATGTTCACTCTATTGCGACATCGCTGCCTGCGGTGGCTTGGTCATTGCTACAGAATGAAAAATGGTCGTATTCCGAAAGATCTAATCTATGGTGACTTTCAATAAGGAAGTCGACCATTAGGAGAAATTGTTCCTCCCGAATCGGACTGTTTAGTCATTCAAAAAGCTGTAAAACATGAAAATACATTGGATTGTGATGTACATCCATAGTCGACATAGACCGAAGGAGGTCAACAACAATCCCTCGAAAACTTGGAAGGCTTATGATTTGCTTAACCTGAGCTGACCACTTATGAGCTAGAAATGCTATCATGCAAATAACCGATTCTCTTATTTCATTCCTGAAAGAATCCTGATTATACACATTACACCTTAGTGTATTTTACCTAGCTGCAATATATACGCCCGGTAATATGGCCTCAAAACATCAATACAGTGATCCACATGCAGTCATACTTTTGTCTTGTAGAAGCATGCAGAGCATGAGCTTTACAAAGACGAGCGGTTCTGCAGAATATCAGTATCTAACGGCGGAAGTCGACCATTCGGAAAAAGGTAATTTTAAATTCTGCATGTAATCATCCACCACTGCTTTAATTATTTGTAGATAACCCAGAAATGTGTGCATGATAATGGAAGTTTTCTCATATTCGCGGGCACGAAGACAATAATGCTACGATCCAAGTTGAGGAGTTAGATAATTTCCGCTATGTTCAGGAAAAATTCTACTATGCACATCAGGGTTTTCGAAAAGATCGATGCTGTTTATCTAACCTTTTTGCAAAGTTCGAGGATTGGACCAAGGCAAGGTGAAGCTGTACATGCTTGCGACATAGATATTTCTAAAGCTCTTGGTAGAGTTAACCATGACATCTTAATAAAAAAGCTCGAATTTTGTGGAATAATAAGAATATAGCTGATTTGGATAAGGGACTATCTTACTGATAGACACGCCCAAGTTCGCGTTTGCAGCATCTTATCTAGAAAAATAGACATCACGAGTGGAGTTCCGCGATGCTCGGTGCTTAGACCTCTTCTATTTTTGCTGTATATGAACGATATAGTAGAGGATATTGGATGCAATTTGATACTAAAATATGGAAACGTGTCAGGTCTGGTATTAACTGTATAGCATTACAACGGGATCTGTGCGCCTTATTTCGTTGGTCCTAGTTGAATGAGTTACCATTTAACCCTGCGAAATATAAAATGCTGCAGCTTGGAAAATCTCTGCATCACACGTATTAGCTTGGCACGCAAGATCTCGTCTGGAACACCGCAGAAAAATCTTGGTATCCGGGTTTCGTTTCGGATGGTGTACAATAAACCTTGCCGTATCTCAAGTCTTAACAAAATATTATTCAGATGTTTACGCCCGAAACCATACCCAGGGTAATTACCACGTATATACGTCCTGTTATGGAATATTCCATCCAAGCCTGGGCACCATGGCTGAGGAAGGATATCGAACTACTCGACAGGATTTATCATCGTGCTACATAGTTGATCTTCCGGTGCAGAAATTTGCTTTTCACAGAGCGAATGTTAAAACTGAATCAACACGATTTTACCCAACGGCGAACACGTCGTGACCTCAGGTTGACATTAAAAATCTTGCATACTGTAAACCATCCACTTAAACACTTGCTAGAGCTCAATGGCCTTACTTGAGCACGAACACATTCAAAGGCTTTGAGCATTCCGCACTCTGGAGTAAATATACGCCATAATTTTTTCTCGGTAAACCTTTGTTCCACTTGAAACTATTTGCCTGAAGAAATCACACGCTTAGAATCTGTTGGGGTTTTCGCTTCCAAACTCTATGAGTTTATGTTGAACCATGCGGTATGCGAGTGTCCCTATTGATTTTTTTGAGATATTTCATATTTTTTATATATTCCATATACTTTGTCATCCTATGGTTATTGTTAAGCTTACTGCTTTTTCTAGCATAAAATTTTGTAATTTCTGAGTATAGATAACACGTCAGAGCTCCTGCATAACATCTTTGGTCGGCAATATCTAGCTCAACTACAATAAGACGTCATAAAAAAACATATAGTGATATGAGCACAGTTGGTTTTCTAGATCATGGATTACGAAGAATAACTCTCATTTTCATTGACTCACATGCTAATTATGTCTTCATTATCATGAGTATGAAGTTATGGTTGTCAAGCAATGTGCTGTTTTAGCTTAGTAGTGTATTATAGATGTATAATACTGAAATTTTAGAAATTACGAACCCCGTCGTTGAATGAGTCTGAACTATTGAAAAAAATCATAATTAATTTACTCAAATAACGAGAACTTACTAATATTAAGTAATAATGATAAATAAATGAATAAATAATTAAATAAATAATTAATAATATTAATAAATAAATAATATTCTTAAATCACTTATTTCCAAGATTTTTCTCTAGAGCTCAACATGGCTTCCTGAATGAAAGATCTTGCATTTCATGCCAGCTTAAATACGTTGACTATATAACTACATAGTTTGAGGAAATTTGGCAGTTGTAGTTGTCTTCCTAGACATAATTTAAGCATTTGGTACTGTTCCCCATAAGTTATTATTATCGAAACTTGAATCATATGATATCGGTGGTAATCTTGTTTCCTGGTTAACTTCTTTCCTTACCAGTCGCACTTACTCTGTTGACGTTAATGGCCATAGATCTCGCAGCCTACCTATTTCCAGTGGCAAGATTCAAGGTTGCGTATTAGGCCCCGTACTGTTTCTTATATATCAATGACATACATAACGTCATTTCACATAGCAAACTGTTCTTATTCGCTGATGACATGAGAAGTTGTTATCACTTTCCTGCTAATTAAGCACAAACTTATATAGCCCGACTAAACAATGATTTAGCTGCACTTGCAGATTGGGCGACAAATAACGGTCCAACGTTCTCAACAGCAAAATCATATGTTATGCCTATAAGATGCACAATACAAAGTAACTCAATCTTTCTTAACAATAACGCCATTTAAATGATTGGCAGCACGCGTGATTTAGGATTTTGATATTCTGCATCACTCACTTTAAACGAACAGATACGCTACCGAATTACTAAAGCCAAGCAAAGTATAAATATTATTTACAGATCCATAATTCAAACACATTCTAAAATAGAAATCAATAAATGGTTCACCATTCCTTTCCTAGACTATTGTAACAAAATATATACCAATATAAATATATCCGATAACATAGTTTTAGAAATCCATAATCGGATATACCATCAGTCTTATACAGGAAGATGTATACAACAAAACCTTGATCCCTTATGGTTTCGCAGACTCAAGCATAATCTCATTTTATTCTTTAAAATAATGTCAACGGATAATATAGAAATAAGTTCGAATTTTCATATACGACATGATTTTAAGTAAATCTTGATAAACAGTGAAAAACTATTAAATTACCAAGGTTTCGTACAAAATAAGGAACAAATACTTCTTGAATGAATATGCTAAACTGTGGAATTAATTTCCAAAATATATAAGACTAAGTTGCTCTTTGAATGAATTCAAATCACATCTGGATTTATTTCTTACCATGAATAAAGTTTGCAATCTTCTGAACTAAGATGTTCTACCTCATGATTCACATAATAATAGCATTCCTGGGTATTTATATTAAGAAAAATTCCATAACGTTCGAAACAACATTCTCTCGCTTCTGAGTATTTTCTTCACAGCATATTTCTCAATCGGCGCCCAAATGCAACTGGCCTTCAGACCTCAACCTAGTGGAATAAATTACCTTCGCCTAGACGACAATAAAACGGTTCATAATGATGAAAGATCAATTTATTTCGAACAATCAAAATGAAAAACTTTGGTACATCAAAAACAGAGATTCTCTACTTATCCTCGATGGACCTTATCCGTTAATCATCAGTGCTTCCGGGATCATTCATTAACTTTTCTCCGCAATACCTGTGATTTGTACTATATCAGATTACGTACAGACTATCTGAAAGCAACTTTTAAATACTGTTACCTTTATATTTATTGAAAGTTAAATTCTGCTAAAGAAATAACTTTGAAAATTGTTGTTGCAAATGTGCATACTACAATACGATTTTACAAATCTTTTGGAAATTATTAATCATGGTCAACATGCCTTGGATTTCCAAGAATGAAATTTATTTATTTATTTATTTATTTAAAGTAATATACTAACTCTAATAATTCTCTAAGTTCAACACCTACACTCAATAATCATGGTATGTGTGAATCACAGATTTTGCCTATACGTTCGCCTCCTTCACCTAAATTAAGTCAAACACCACCAAATCTTACAAAAAATGCTACATTCCGAGAGACATCAATCAGATTACGTACAGACTATCTGAAAGCAACTTTTAAATACTGTTACCTTTATATTTATTGAAAGTTGAATTCTGCTAAAGAAATAACTTTGAAAATTGTTCTTGCAAATGTGCATACTACAATAAAATTTTACAAATCTTTTGTAAATTAATGATCACAGTCAACATGCCTTTGATTTCCAAGAATGAAATTCATTTATTTATTTAAACTAATAAACTAACTCTAATAATTCTCTAAGTTCAACAGCTACATCCAATAATCATGGTATGTGTGAATCACAGCCTTTGTCTTTACGCTTGCCTCCTTTACCTATATTATGTATAACACGACCCCTTCTCACAAATCATGCTACATTCAGAGAGACATTATTCAGACAACATTACCGACAACTTATGTTATTAGAGGTTCACCTATTCTCTATGAGCACATTGAAACGTCTTCTCGTTTCGTGAGAAAAAACCAGCCAGCATATATGCAAATGTATCACTATTCACCAGCTCCTCCTAAACGTTTTTAAAATATTCAGCCGTATTATAATTAAGCGACCATTACACAATATTCCTCCTGTTATAATCATTATATATCCCAAAATTTATTTTATAATCCATATGGATCTCAATCTACTTATCAACCATCCTTTAATGATAATACAAAATGTTTTTCAAAAACATATGAACTGAATACTAAGCCTAGAAATTTGTCTGATACACCCACCCCGAATCATTTAACTCAGGATCTCTGTGTTGTTTCTTTTTTCGTTATCAATGCTAGACCTAAAATCTTAAGATTGTTCTAAGTCTGTCGACATCATTCTTATAGCTGAATTTCGGACTCGTGATGATCAATATGACTCTTAACGCATGATACCTAATAACTAGATGTTAATCAAAAACCGAGGTCGATAAATAGGTAGCGGTTGCCTCAATAATGTGCATTTAAGATTCGAAGTTTATAGCATAACATCTTCGAATTTTACTGAACTTGAAGATTCAATATTTATAGAACCATTTATGCTACATATTTCAATAGGTTGTATCTACTACCCACAAGCTTCAAAATAATATATATATATATATATATATATATATATAATTATGTTATTACTAAAGTTCATTAAAGAATGAATATTATACACATATCTATAATTCCATCTCATTGGAAAATGTAAATCTATAAATTGTTCACTATTTCTCTTCTAGACTTCTGTAACATAATATATACCAATATTAATAAATCCGATGATTAGTTTTAGAAAAGATACCGAGTTCTTTCTCAAAATCCATTGTCGGTTATAACACCATTAAATCATATAGAGAAAGACTAAACCTCAATCCGTTATGGTTTCGCTAACTCAAGCATAATCTCATCTTATTCTTTAGAATATTGTCATCGGATATTATAGAAACGATTTCGAATCTTCATATACGACATGATTTTCAGCATAGCTTGAGAAACAGTTGAAAGAATATTTAATTATCAAGGGTTCGTGCTAAAGTAAGTAACCATTTCTATTTGTCTAAATATGCACAGTTGTGAGATATTCTTCCGATGTACATAAGTTCCTGCTCCTCATTACACAAATTAAAATCACATCTGGCGTCATTATTTACCACAGAAAAATACGCGATGTTCTTAACCTAAGTGTTCTACCTGATGTTGTATATAATATTGACATACCCGAGTTTTGCTATTAAAATAAATTTCTTGATTTTTAAATGAAAACTCTCTTACTTCCGTTTATTAAGTTCGTAGCATAACTTCTCAACCCGCACCCAAATAAAACTGACCCGCAAGAGACTTTAACCTAGTGAAGACAATTCCCTTAGCCTACCGACAATAAAACAGTTCATATTCAGAATAGACTCATCTATTTTGGAAAATTAGAAGGAAAAATTTTCGAAAATCAATAACACAGAACTTCACGCATCCTCGATGAACATAATCCGTTAAACGTTTTTTGTTTTCCTTAACATTCTTTGATTTTTCTTTCTCGCAATGCCAGTTCTTACTGCATAAGATCAGATTACTTACTTATTATCTAGGAGCAATTTGTAAATCTCGTATACCTTTATTTCCATTAAACGAAAAATTGCGCTTCAAAAATGACCTTGAAGAAGTATTTGCGTTTGTAAGTACTGCAATTTGATTGTAAAGACATTTTGGCAATTATTGATCATGATAAGCAAGCCTTGGATTTCAAACATTGAAATGTTTTATTTATTCAGCAATTTAATGTATATTCTTGGATAAACTAAGTCATGTAATGCATGATCAGTTGTTATTATGTTTTTTTAGATGAACTATACAATCATGGCTTTGCTGGATATTAACAGTGATATCAGTTTTCCAACTTTCATAATAAACAGTCACTCCGTCCCTTTGTTTTTATTTTCCAGATTACCTCTTGACATCCATATAAAAAATTCCGGTTCACAAACGAGTCAACACTGCAACGCCGAATCTTCTACGATTGCACACAAAAAGACACTCTCCATTCAGAACATATATTTGACAATAATAATGTGTTCCAACTGAACATTTTTGAAGACTCTGACTCTTCGAGATTCCTCACATCTTCGATGTTCCGGTCCATCGTTCTGTAATATTCTTCGTGTCATTTTTCCTTCCACCCGATTTTCTTTTCATACAATAACTGCTCATATATTGAATTTCTGTACAACTGAATGATTATCATTTACCTCGACCATTTTAACGAACGAAAAAATTACCAGCACGTATGACCTTGAAAATGTTAATAATTATTGTACATTTTTTATGTTTGATGTATACAAACAACTCTGATAATTATTGATCAATCTTAGCATGCCTTGGAATTCCGAAAATAAAATATTTATTTAATTATTTAAATAGACAAAAGAAAAAAGTGATTTTACAAATGTTAAGCTTACATAAAACACGAAAATTGATTGCTCAGTAAAAAATGGTAAATAAATGTAAACAATGTTTCAAAAGTGCTATGATGGATGTTTGGTTGATGTTGCAGCAAAGACTGTCATTGCTTTCAATCATTTTATGCCTTGTTCTTAACCCAACAGCCAGGAAAACAGAACAAGACCGGAATGGAATATTGATTGGGAGTCCAAGGTCCAAGCGCCCAGTGTGTGCGTTTTGGACAGCGGGCATGGTTTGTATTCATATCGTAACCACAAAGATAACCTGTGAGTGTACCTCATAATCGTGAGGAGGTGCATAGTGGAAACGACGGATGTTGGTTGTCAATCTGTATTTTATTCTTAATGAACATGGGGTTTGTTGCCGAGGTACAGCATGACTCACACAACAACAATATTTCTTCCGTTGCGAACTCATAATTAGGGTGCCCTCCTATTGCTTCACGTTTCAGCTTGGTTTTGGTAAGACTTCAGTTCTGGATCCACTTGCAAATCTTTGATTGGCCCACATTCTTGATCTGCATTTCGCGGAATTAATTTCAGTGTGATTCTCTTTCGCTACTGTGCGGACGTAATTTTTGTTGCTCTGACAATTTTGGTCATATCTTTATGGCATCTGCGCGGATTTATACCATTTAAAATCTTTGGTGTACCACTCAACAGTATCCATCGGATTTCATACTTTTTGATCATGCAAATCGACTCGCAGCAAAATTACCAGTTTGACGTGAGAAGAAAAATTTGTTCACGCGCACAAAGTAAATTTCAGCAGCAGCTTTTCTACGGATTTTGCAATCAACTGCAAAAACCACATTAAGCTAAAAGTTTCGATACCTTATTTCGTGTTCTTTCTTCTGTGGTTCACAAGTTATCGAGAATTACTTGTTCAATGCCGAAATCTGGCCAACGAACACAGTCAAATCTCTCAATGGACATAACACCCATTAAAGAAGGAGAAGAAGAAGAAAAAGAAGAAGAATGACTTTATTCGTGTTCACGAATTTTCAGCAATAGATTGATTTCTCCTCATAATACCATTACAAAAATATGCATAGCGTGCGCACAATGAAATAATACATAGGCCAATGAAGTGTCAGGTTACCTCGGGCAAGACAAATGTGACGGGAATAAAAAAGAATTAAAAAGCAGGACATCTCAGCGTGAATGAAAAAATAGGTGAGCGTTTCTCCAACTTCATAGCATCAATAAATTAGGTTCGTTATATAATGCAAATAAAATAAAATATATGAAGTGCCACACAATAAAGTAATACTTGGGCTAAAAAAGTGTCAGGTTACCATGGGCTAGACAAATGTTAGGGGAATTTGAAAAATTAACTCGAAAAATAACTGGGGCATCGTGGCATCATTAGAAAATTGTCAAGCGTTCTTTCAACTCTGTAACAGCTTTTGATTGCTGTACCATGTATCGGGCCAAGTATGGGATAAAAGAATTTCTAAATTTATTCGTTCTTGAATAGGGAATAACGTACTGGCTTCGGGTGGAGGAAAGAGATCTGCAAGAAACAAGGCTTTTGTTCAATGGATGTAAACTATCAGTAGAAATGTTCGCGATCAATCTGCTGCATTCACGAAAATGACGATTGACAATAGTGTCACGAATGTCATCAGCGGAAACACAACTCAGTCTTGAGATGAGCTTAATGCATCTTCTGATCATCGTAAAATCCTTTTCCAAGAAGGCCGGGAAAAATCACAGGAGATGCGAAAAGAAGGTGAGGAATGATGCAAGAAAAAACGAAAAGTTGAATGACATTTGGTGGAACGGAGAAAGAACGGAGACGTAGTGCGTAGAACGACAGTTGGCGCACTTTTGTGAATACCCTTGTAACATGTTCAGTCCAGCTAAGATTTTCAGATATTGTAACACCAAGATACTTGAAGCTGCAACATCTGTCGAACACCAAGCCGTTAAGAGAAACGCGAGGAATTTCTTGGTGAAGGGCTAAACGACGCTGTCCAATAATGTTGGAAAATACGATTTCGCTGCATTTAGAGGGATTCAGCGATAAACCAATCGTGGAGGACCATTGACTAATGTTCGTTACCATTGATCCTAAGGCATGTTGCTCGATCCGACGATTTAGATTTACTGCAATGGCAACATCATCAGCGTATTTGAGGGTAAGTGCAGATAGGTCTGAGGGAAGATCAGAAATATAAAGGGAAAATAGAAATGGGGACAATATTGCACCTTGAAGGACACCACGGGGAATAGCTATTTCACGGGAGGTTTGGCCGTTCGCGACTGTGTATTGGATACGACCCTCAAAATAGGATGCCAGCCAATGAAGAATATTTGCAGTGACGCCATGATCAGATAATTTTTGAAGTAAGGAGTTTCTTAGAACACTGTTAAAGGCATTTGTGTAATCCAAAAAACAAGTTTGTACTGCTCTTAGATTTGCTATCTAGAGAACGTGAGATAAAATCTGTGAGTACAGCGACAGCATCGACAGTTGAACGATTTTTCCGGTACGCGAACTGATGAACATCATGCACCTGACAGCTGGACACGAGTCGCCGTAAAACAATTTTCTCAAGTACCTTGAGCAACTGCGACGTGCACGCGATAGGACGGTATTTACCAGGATCTTTCTTTGGAATCGGGCTAATGCAGACAGATTTCCAGCAATCAGGCATAATTGCTCTTTCCATGCAACGATTAAAAATGGATGTGATGGGGGAGGATAGCACTTCAGCACATTCTTTTAGTACAGTGGGCGAGAGTTTATCAGGTCCTGCAGCCTTAAAACGTGAGACAGCCGAAAGTGCACAAAAGACCTCGGATACGTTGGTGAAAGGTGAATCGGAAAAAGAGGACGGGGGCAAAATAAAGTTATCTTCAGAGTCATTATCAGTAATTTGATGCACGAACGATTCGTTCAAGGAATTAATATCAAAAATAGGTGGGGATTTCTTGTTGTTCTTTCCACAAATTTGCCTAAGCGCACGCCATAGGTGACGACTGTCTTTCGTTCCAAGAAGTGTGTTCGTGTACAGCTTTTCAAGACGTCGAATTTCGAGCTTGATTGACTGGGAAAGCAACGCAACAGTTTTACGATCATGTGGTTTGAAGGCTTTCTCTTTCAATCTCCTTAAGCGTTTTAGGTGGACAGAGGAAAAACGGTGAGGACTCACAAAGATAGTTTCTTTAGGACAACAGATTTCAAAGCAAAAGTTAAGATAGGATGTCACAACATCACATTCAACGGAGACATCATCTTCATGAAAAATGTTGAAATCAGTGGTAGAAAGCATGTCCCTGAGAGTTGAAATATTGTCATGCTGACAAGCTCTGGAAGTCACCTTTTTCCCATTACTGCGGGTGAGGTGCCTATGTCCAGTGCTACCATAAATTTTTTTATCGATCAGCCGGCAAGCTCTATGCAACCCACAAATATGTGCGAACGTAACACTAGATCCACTGCCCAGACCGAGAAAAAATCGACCCAACCGTGAAATGTATTCAAGCGACGGCGACATGGAATGGTCGTGACCTCTGCATTACGTGTTTAGATCCGTTCAGCGTTGATATCGTTTCAATTCAATGTACTTCCTGCGGGTTCACACCAACACGCGTCATATAACGAGAATTTAACTGATGATTTCGTGAGGCTTGTTAACGATGAGAAACACCAATCCGTTTATTTGGTTTGTACAAGATGTAGACATTCGAATAAAGATGTCCGCCATAACACTTAAGACTCAAAAGAAAGAAAGACCCTTATCAAATGGTGAGTAGACTGCCACACCTGGAAAACTAGTTTTCCAAAATGACAAATTTAATAAAGCTATTGATGAACCTAACAACAAAGGATCCAAAATATTCAATTTCATCTTTAAATATTTCTAGTGCCCCTAAATATTGCGAAATGTTGCTACAAGACACCAAAGAGATGGATACAACCGAATCAAAACTAAAACCATTTTTCTCAAGTGTTGTGTTTAAAAAAACCATCTTTGAAACTGGTTTCGCTCAGCATTATATGTAGCAATGTGCCAGAAGCAACTGAAAGACTATTCTCGAATAGACAGCAGCAAGATTTAACTAAATGGTCGGAACTGTGCATTAGGATGATTTTAAAAAACAATCAATCAGGTTTCAATGACTCGCTTGACTCGTGCTCCCAAAGCGCCGCACTAACATAAAACGAGATTGCTCAAGGTAGTGTTGCAAAGTGCAAAAGAACTAGAAGATGTACTTTGCTCCTTGCTCCTTCTGCATAAGCCTGATTCTTCTATATGAACCGGAAGCCCTACTGGCGAACAGTTTTGGTTTCCCTTATTCGACAATTCTTCGACTTTGCTGGATCGCACTACCGGCCCAAACCTCATGCAATTTAAACAACAATCTCTCCTCATCCCCTCCATTTTCTAATGTTTTTTTTCAATTTAACTTCGGTTTTTTATATACTTTTCTTCAATCACATCCATCAACATTCCGAAGAAGTCAATTTATATATTTATAGAAGAACTTTCTTTATTTCATAATTTTATTTTCACTGTGACAATTACATCTTCATGCGCACCATTTCTTTTATAATTTTTTGTCTTTTATTTTCTTTTTTCAAGCCCTGATCCGGAATCTATCGGATCCTCTCCATTTGCTTAATTTGATGCAATCTAGATAAATAAATAAATATATTTTATTCTTGGAATTCCAAGGCATGCTATGCATGATCAATAATTATCAAAGTTGTTTATATACATGGAGCATAAAAAATGGACAATAATTATTAACATTTTCAAGGTCATACGTGCTGGTAATTTTTTCGTTCGTTAAAATGGTCGAGGTAAATGATAATCAATCTTTATTACTGTGTGACATTGCGCGAAAAAATTAACTTTCTTACCATTTTAAATTTACCATCCTTTATTAAACGGAAAAATATTCAAAAATTCCGCTTGATAAGTTCATGTTTACAATTTTTTATTTTGTACACATTGATAACCTGATCATGTTTTGCATGCCTTGGTTTACCAACAATAAAGTATTATTATTATTTATCTACATACTTGTTATCAGACAGTGAAGAAAACACACCACATATCTTTGTTGATATACCCTGGTCAGAACGGGCAAAATCGGCAGTAAATAGGAACATTGGGAAAGTAAACGATCTCGATAGTCGTAGCCTTAAAATCCTAAACCTACTTCAAGCTACTGATAGTCCAGATACAAAGTGTAACTCCAACCACGATATACAATAATGGAAATTTATAAGTGACGCTATCCAAACGAATAAGATGACTATAATGAATACCTTTGGGATCACAACATCACCGAAATATAAAGGTGAAGCTCCGCGCCTCCTCAAACTGACACAGCTGACATACAACATGGCTGATGCCATTCCTAAAAATTGGAAGCAATTTCGATAATAATTACCCCAAGAGATTGAAATTATTTCTAAACGCCTCGAAATCACTGATAACAAAGATGACACTGAAAATCTAAATACTGAACAGTGTGAAAAATCCAAACCTGGTGAAAAGCGGAATTCAGCTGACTTAACCGGAGTCGGCGAAGAAAATTACCTACCCACCGACTCAGGCCGAGCCGTTCCAATAATTTTATCTCATGAACCGTCTTTGCTGTCAACATCGACTGTCAAATCTTTGTATACGAATGCCCATTGCTTTAGAAACAAACTACACGAATTGACTGAACTAACTACCACACACCCACCAGACGTGATTGCCGTAACATGGTTTCATTCAACTTTAACAGACAATGAAGTTGCCATTGAAGGTATGTCTCTACATCGTCGCAATTGCATGACTCGAGGAGGTGATGTTGCGCTTTACCACATTCCGAGACTGCTTTGCCAAGAGATCACTGATTACGACTTAAAACTGCAAGACACATTATGGTGTTCGCTGAATGTAACAGCAGGGGAAAATGCATAGTGGGTGTCATTTACCGTTCGCCCTCTTCCGACGAAGTCTACAATTCAGTTTTACTTGCAAATATACGCTCAGCGGCTAACAGATACCGCGGCAGACTTCTTCTGATCGAAGACCTTAATCTGAGGAACTTTAAGGGAAATTCAGTTCATCCATAAAATTCCTCAAGTGCTTTGTATCAACAGTTGCTGGAAGAAATTCCACTCTACAACCATATTTTCAACAATACCCGATTTCGTGGTACTGATACGCCGTCTATCTTGAATTTGATAATGGCAAATGAAGAGCACGTGATTGAAAGTCTCATTTATGAAGCTCCGTTAGGACTCAGTGACCACTTAGTTATTAGGTTTGATTTTATTTGCTAGGCAATCAGAACAAGTGACATCAAAAAGGTGATTAGAAAATTTGAATTTTCACAACTAAAAACTACTCTTAAGAACGTCAGAGACACGGGTCTTAAGTCCAACAACATGCACCACAAGTGGCAGTGGATGATAAACGAACTCAAATTTGCTGTTGAAATGCACTCTCATCTTGTTCCAAAGGTGCAAAAAACGTATGTACATTTAAACTGAAAAGCCGAACACGAAAATGGTTGACCTTGCGAAATGCTGCAAGGCGGGCTCGTCGACATGAGAGTTGAGAGACATTCCTTTTGTTGGAAATCTTTTAAACAAACTTCTTGTTATTAAAACACTGAATTATCAAAAATATTTACTTAACAAAATGGAATCAAACCCCAAAATTCTCTACCAGATCATAAATAACTGGTCTATTGTGAAACCAGGGTTTGCCGATCTAAAGTCACGTGATGCAACAACAACCACAGCATCGCAATCTGCCGAAGTTCTGGTCCATTTTTTCTTCAGTGTCTTCAGCATACGAAACACCGTTATTTGTCTCTTAACTCCCGTAATCTCATCCAAAAATGTTTAACAAAAACTAACAATTAACTCCGCACATTGCTAAATCTCAACACGAGAATATCTGCCGGAGCTGATGGAATTACCCCAGTGATTCTTAAAAACTGTGCTTATACTTTGTGTACGCCTCTCACCTACTTGTTTAACCTCTTTTCAACTTAAAGTTCCGTTCACTGTGATTGGAAGAATGGCATCATTACCCCATCCACAAAGGAGGAAACCGTTCCGAAGTATCCAACTATGGAGCAGTAACACTACCACCGGTGATCTCTAAAGTGATGGATTGCCTCGTTGCAAACAGCGTCACAAAACATCTGGAAAACAATTGCTTGCTCGCACTCGAACAACACGGCTTCAGAAAAAGACACTGTTGCCTTTCAAACCTTCTGCTAGCCTCAATGACTGGACATAAGCTGTAGACAAAGGTCTTACCATTCACGCTTGTTATCTTGACATGTCAAAAGCATTTGATCGTTTCAACCATAATCTGTTACTACAGAAGATGAAGCTACGTGGAATCAAGTGTTCATTACTAGCCTGGTTTGAGGATTATATCCGCGACCGTGGCATCCGCGTAAGGGTTGATGGTGCTTTGTCGCGACTTATTGCAGTATTTTACACCATGAAAGCTTTGAAATTTAAAAATACTTTTTGCCTTATGGATTTTAACTTGATTCCTGAAATGCTCAGTAGGCAAACAAATCCCGTCATACTACAAATTGTATTCGTAATTGCCATATTTTTCTGTGGTTTTTGTTAAGCTATATGCTTTTAGACCATTAAAATTGAATTAAATTGAATTGAATTGACTTTCCATCTCCTGGGGCTATGAAGGTAGTGAAGACAGAATAGGATTGATAGGAATAATTGAGCAAAGTTTTCTCAAAATAGTTTGCTTGGCAGTAGTTTTCGTTATGCTCCTTTCTTTTGCACCTCTGGCATCAGTGTTTCTTGAATGGGCAATAACGCGCAGAATGCCATTCGCCACATTGCCAACACACGAAGAGTGGCTTGTTTTCTTTATCGACACGTTGATCAATCTGACGGCTGCTTCGGTGCTTGACGGATAAAACCACCGGCTCATTTGGTCAGGGATTTTGTTCGACTAACGCAGTGTCACGCTTCAAATTTAGCCATCTCTGACATTCGGTTGTGAGTGATATCATGTTGATGTTTGGGTCTTGATTGAGTCTCGAAAATAGTCTCGTGCGTATGCCTTGGTCTTTCTTCGACTGCAACCCACAGACGAATATCAGCGATCGAAATCGGTCTTCAGTCATATCTTTGAACTTAAACCGTTTACATGCTCCATTAACTCCCACTGCATACGTCACAAAATCATCACACTTCTCTTCGACCAATTTCATGCAATTATATCGTCTATAAAACAAAGAAGACTGTTCACAAAAAATGTCCTTTAACAAATGTACAATCTGATCAAAAGTGAATGAACTTGGGGATTTCGGCAAAATAAAGTTGATAAACTTCTCATTTTTCAAAGTGCCCAGTTTTCTCAGCACCATCATATGCGTTGTTGAGGTCTGATTGAAAATTATCTTTAAATCTTGTGAACCAAGATTCGAAGGTGAAACCGCTTTCTGGGTCGTAATTGAAATCAGGGATGTTGTTGATGATTGTATCCATCGCTTGGTTTTGTGCATCATTTTTTGCCTTCGGATTTGATACTCAGATTTTTCAAAAGTGTCTGGATCCAACCGGCTTGAGCTTTTTCAAATTGGACTTGTTGTTGCTGAAGTATTGATTTCTATCCTTCTGCTCTGATTACCATTTCGTTTTGCTAGGTTCTTCTCTTCCCGTCGCCAAATTGTTATGATTGATGTGTGGTTGATGTTGCATCGAAGATAGTCGTTGCGCTCTATAAATCTATGCGTTGTTTTCAACCCAACAGCCAGGATTACAGAACAAGACCGCAATGGAACGTTGATCAAGAGTACAAGGTTCAAGCGTCCAGTGTGCGTTTTGGACCGTGGACATGGTTTGTATTTATATGGTAACGACATAGCGAACTTGTTGGTGTACATCATAATCGTGGTGAGATCCATAGTGCGAACGACGGATGTTGGTTGTCATGGCCGAGTCAGACAATTTGAATTTGAATTTTAATGAACATGGGGTTTGTTGCCGAGGTACAACATGACTTACTTAACAACAATTTTTCTTCCGTTGCGAACTCGTTAGGATTGCGCCCTCCTAACAAAAACAACTGTAAGTGTGTCAAATATATTGAGATAGGATTAATAATATTTTCAGAAGGACCGAATCGCAATGTTTATTCATGATTGATATTCAACATGTCAGTTCAAACAGGTATAGGCGCATTAAGAATTTAATTTTTTGAATCCGGGAACCGAAAGTGGCAACATCATTTTAAGAATTGGCAGAGCGTATTATCAAGAATTTTACCATATCTTAAAATAAATTTTCAAAATAAAAGGTAAATATCTATTAACGTAGACAAGTAACAAATTAAACGCGTCTAATGCGGTAAAAGAAAAATTACCTGGGCTTAAATTGATATTTTTGGTTTTGAAAAAGGATTTGAGTTTGTTTTTGCAATCTCTAAATGAAGTACTCAGTCGTATTTCGTCAAGAAGTAAATTCCATAAATCAGAATATTCAGAAAAGAAGTCATCTTTTCATTCATGATTGTGAATTGTTGGTATAGATATTTTGATTTATGGCGAAGATTATATACTTCACACTTCTTGGAATTCTAATATGACTGAATGTCTATCTGATCCTTTTGCAATATTCTGCAAAAACCAACAGATCTTGTCGTTTTCTACGAAAACATAATAGTTGCAATGCAATGGTATCTCATTACATTTTATATGCATGCTTATCTAAACTTGAGGTAATGAGTCGTCCGAAAGATCGTTGTATTTCTTCTAAGACATAACTATCAATCTGACAAATGTTGCTAAATATAATATAGCAGTAATATAACAAACGCAGTTTATGTAACTTGTAAAGCTCTAGCTCACATTGGGGTCGAGAGATGAATCTATGAAATAAACCAATCCTCTTTTTGATCTAGATATCACGTAGCAAATTTGTTCAAAAAATGAAATTGATACACAATATCGATAACCGAAATTACTTACACACTGTGCCGGCTGAAGTGGTATATTATTTGAAATGATTGACTTGTCCAAAATGATACATTTAAAATTTATGAAATGTGTTTCATTTACTGCGGAAGTATCGTATATTTTACTGAATTCGTTTGGGTCGCGAAAAAAATTTGTCAAGCTTTATTTTTCATTTTAGTAATACGCTTTCGATGGTAATAACTGAAATATTATAAAAGTTATCCGCTGATTTCATCGCGAATCAATCCTTTCATGATTCAACGTATGATATTAGTTTGAGCAATTAGGCGGTGGTTTTTGACCGCCGAATAAGCTTCTACCCTTTGTCAAATAGTCTACTTTAGTTTCAGAGAGCCTTGTTTAGCTTATATTCCAAAACGTTTTGTCATCAGTGCAACAAGCATGAGCGCAGGTAATCCTATCATTCGTTCGTAGATGGCTAAATGGATAATTTTTTCTATGCTAAGTTGGCAAGGATAGGTATAACATTGAGAACATTGAAAGCGAACGGACTGTATAGAGAGCGTTCTGAACGTTAGGTTAAAGCCAGGAAGTTATCGATTTGTCATATCGGATAGGAATGAAAACGTAGCCTAAGGAAAACAGGTGTGCATTCTTTTGGTTAATTGGAGCTGTTGATCTTCTTTGAAATGCTCACTTATCTTATTAGTAAACCTTCAACCTGATTATCGCTAAACTGAGGCGTTTACATTAGTCTTGGCCTTCGGAATCTTCATGAACGTAAATACGAAACTCTTTCTTGAAAACCTTAAAAATTTCTTGAAAACATTTAACAAGCAAAGTGCTACTAGAAAGATTGAAGATTGAAGGTGTAGCAGGCACGAATCAATGAATTTAATTGATAATAGGAGGTGCAAGTTTAGAACGCGTCCAAATAGATTCGCGGCGATGTGCGCCAATGGACAATGGAGTCTGACCGCCATTGTAATTTATATTCGCAGCAAACCCGTACTAAAGTTATAGTAGGATCCTTAATTTAAAAAGGATATTTTTCTTGGATTAATATCACATTTTAATTCCATGATCAGATGTTACCATGAAAGCGACTTTAGCTATTTGGAAAATCGAATGTTCAATCATCTTAATTTATTAATTTACAAATTGTAGTTTCACTTCTACAGCATGGTAATGAATACCAACACTCTGGCATCAAAATGGCCACCGATGGCATCCAGCTGGTCTCGTTAATCGTGACAGACGCTAAGCTCTCTTTTGCTTTAGGCTGCTTATACAGGGCACTCGGTGCATCTGAGGAGGAGGACCCGAAACTTAGGGATTGTCTGGGACACTCAGACGATAGAATAATTGAATTTTCCAGGTATAATTCGATTGACTGCTCTTCAGTACGCTTCATCAGCACATAAGTGAGAAAACTAGGTAGAAAGATGGATATTCACCATATACATTTTTAAATAACATTCACTAAATATAAAGGTTACAGTATTGACAAATTGCTTTCAGATAATCTGTACGTGAACAGATATAGCACAAAAAGACACGCATTTCGAGTGAAAGTCAATGAATGTTCCGGACAGCACTGATGTTTAACGGATAAGGTTCATCGAGGTTGCGTGAAGATCCTCTGTTTTTGATGTTCCAAACTTTTTTTGATTGTTCGAAATAGATTGATCTTTCGTGAATAGGAACCGTTTTTCTTTCCGCTAGGTTGAGGGCTGGGTGCCAGTTTCATTTGGGTTCAGATTAAGAATCATGCTGTGAAGTAAAAACTCGAAAGCAAGAGAACGTTGTTTCCAAATTTATGAAAATTTATTTGATATCAATACCCAGGAATGCCATTATTATATAAATCATCAGGTAGAACATCTAAGTTAAGAAGATAGCAAATTTTATCTATGGTAATGAATGAATCCAGATGTGATTTGAATTCATTTAAAGAGGAACTGAGTCTTATATATTTCTTGGAAGAAGATTCCACAGTATAGCATATTTAGTAAAGAAGAAATTGTTCTTCGCATTTGTAGGAAACCATTTGTCTAAAGGTCTTAAAGATGTCCAAAACCTCTCTTACGACTCACCTTTGGGGATAAAAGACAATGTCGCCATAATATACCAGGTGATTTTTTGTATATATAAGCCATCAGTAAAATTCCGGCGTAATATAAATCGAGTTGTCTGGAATGCCGTAAGTCTTTCCGCTTCACGATGTGACTCGCTCTATGAAACCAATGACATCAAAAGTAAATGGTCAGTTATTAAGCGCAATGTCATTAGTCTTCAAGACAATTACTGTCCTTTTCAACCTGCACGGCTGAAGGAAAAGCCACCTTGGTGGACTTCTGCGGTGAAACGCAACATTGATAGGCGCGACAGACACTGACGGTGATATGCAGCCTTACCAACCTATAGAAATTGGTCGTGCTATAAGGCTTCTTGAAATAACACAGTGAAGCGACAACAAAGGCTTAAGCGAAGCTACAAAACTCACCTTGGCGAGCTCTGCTAAAAGGAACCCTAAGAAGTATTTTAGTTATGTTCAGTCTAATGGTAAGACAAGGGAGCACATAGGTACCTTAATATTAGACAATTGCCAGAAAGCCAATTCTGACCCCGAAAAGGCAGCAGCTTTGCTGGATAATTTCAAAGCATACATAGAATGGATGGTGGTGATGCGTTTCACTCAGTCCCAATTCTTAGTACGAAAACAGGTTCTTCTCTAAGCGAAGTCGTTTTTGCAAGGATGATGTCGCTCGTGTATTAAAGTATCTAGACGGAAATAAATTGGCCGGACCAGACGATGTGCATCCTAAAAATATAAATATCTGTGACTTATACAACGAATCGCTCTGCGAAGGAATCTTACCAGATGACTGAAAGATAGACTTGTCATACCCATTCCAAAGGGATGTTGCGCAAAAATAGTTAGGAATTTCCTACCGATAAGCTTGACTAGTGTTTTATGTAAAACCTTGGATAGACTTATCAGGGATCGGTTGTGCAGCCACCTCGTGCACAATTCATCGTTAGGCACGGTTTAGCATGGATTTTTTATAAGAAGGTCGTGTCTCTCCAATCTTCTATGCATTTTAGATAGAGTTTCCAAGACAATGGATGAAGGTGGGCGGGTAGAGGTCTTCTACTTAGACTTTAGTAAGGCCTTCGACTCGGTTAGTCGCAGGTTCCTAGGGTTGAAGTTTGCGGTCAAAGGCATATCTACTAAGCTTCACAAGTGAATAACTAGTTTTCTTCGTGATAGATCCTTCCAGGTCCGTGTAGGCGATATTACCTCTGAATTCGCATTTACCAGTGGGGTTTAACAAGGTTCAGTATTAGGCTAATACTCTTTCTGATTTTCATCGATGATCTGGCGTCGCAGTTGTCATGTCCCTGCTACATGTTTGCTGATGATGTCAAATTCACCGGATCCAGTGATCACGGTAATTTGTTGAGCGATATTAAAAGGTCATTAAATGGTAGCAGGATTAGGGTCTTCCTCTGAACTATAGTAAATGTCATATGTTGTCTACAGCAGTCGACAAATGTCTAATATCTGTGAATAAAGGTAGGATCGACTTTAAATCTTTTGAGATGGGTGAGGGTTTAGTATAGTCGTAACAGCGGACTTCAAATGTGCTGCGCAATGTGCCTCAGCTGCACAAGTAACTACAGTAGAACTCTTTATTCCTAAACCGCTCTGACATGTAGAACGCCGGAAGTGTTTATCTCCTATATACAGCGATTGTCAGGCCGCATTTAGAATACTGCGTACAAGCCTGGAGCCGCTTTTTAAAACAGAAGTATTATTACTAGTGTTAGTCCAACGCCTGGCTACCAAAATGGTTTGAGTTATGATTTTTAAGCCATACGAAGAACGTCTAATATATTTTAGCACTTCTGCTTTTAGCGTAGGCGTCTACGTTGGGACCTAATAGAATCATTTAAAATCTTGCAAGGCTTAGGTGACGGGGTTGTCAATACCTAGTCCCTCGAGCGATTAACCCGGTAACTAGAGGACATACATTGAAGCTCACGAAAAATCACAGCCGTCTGAATCTTAGGCAACACTGCATCAGCGGAAGAGTGGGAGTTTTTGGAACAAGTTGCCTGAGGAACTAATCGCTTGCACATCAGTAGGTGCATTCAAAGATGGTTTGCATGCCTTGTGACATGAGCTTTTCCCAGACATTTTCCCATAAATATGCAGGTCGCCTTTCGAAAGAATTAGCAAATATATTTTGTAAATTTTAAATTCATATGGTCTTTACCACGAGTTAAAAAAATAAAAAACAAAAATCCTGGTATATAATGCCTCGTATTAAATGTAATGATTTAAATGTACGCACCAATTTTCCATAGCTAAATTCTCACCGGCTTGGTGAAGAGAAACCATTACCCTTTACGTTTATTTTAGTCGCAGCTACAATTACTGGAACCAAAGGACGGCGTGGATAACACCTGACGTATCATCGCACACGACGAGGATACCAGATAACAATAAACCAACTTTAACAGTGGTGGGCGCTACTTCGAAGCTTTCCACCGACACAAATTCTGAACGCTCGATTGGCTTATCAGCCATTTACAGTTCCGCGCCAACTGAAAAGTACGAACTGCACACTCAATATCGAAGTGTCGAGCGCTCACCCACATACAGTCAATGGATGTCTGGGCTCGTAATTGGCTTTTAGCCACCTTCAGCCCTGTGCAACTTGAACTTGATCTGAACTGAAAACCAATTGGAGTACTTAGCAAATAATGTACTGCCTGTGATCACGTCGAAGCTGTGCAACACTGAGAGGATTTATTCAACTGATGTTCTCTTGGACTATGTTGCTGATATAAAGAGATGCAGCTTGCAAGGGCTTGACCGTCTGTCGACTATCAAGAAGACGAAGAACCTTGAAAATGTCACATATTTTGGCGGATTTTTTCACCGAGTTTTAAAATCAGTCGGCAAAATGAATCGTCTCTTTGGTTCATCTAAAGGCAAAGTTAAACCGAATTTAACTGATGTGGTCATCAAGGTGATGACTTTTTAATTTTTCATCTTATAGGTTGACGAAAGAAATAAAAGTATTGAAAAGAAAATTGCTAAATTGGATGCGGAAATAGCCGCCCTATCGAAGCAAATGGGCTCCATGAGAGATGGACCTGCGAAAAATGCTCTGAAACAAAAGGCTCTACGCTTGTTGAAACAGAAAAAAACCTATACTCGTCAGAGTGAACAGCTTGCCAATCAAAGTTTTAATATTACTCAGACCGATTTTACTCTTCAATCACTCAAAGATACTAAGACGACGGTTGATGCAATGAAGGCTGGTAGTAGACAAATGAAAACAGAGATGAAAAAAATCAATATTGATGATGTTTTTGTACGTGTAAAACTCTACTCAATCTTTTTTAGAAATACTTACGATTTAATTAAAAATGACTATCAATTTTTAAATGCATTCAGGCATTTTAGCTATTTGGAATAATCAAAAGCACATTTACACTGTTATAGTTTCCTTTCAACTTTTTTAAATTAATTAATCAAACCCTAGTTAGAAATCTTGCTAACAGCGTTATCTTGGTCCACATGCCAAAAAAACGATCTGCCGAATGCGATATCAATCAGACTATTAATATGCCACGGAATCGCAAATATAATGGGCAATTTGAGTTTTATATTAATGCATATGCATGAATTCGCTAGCATGATGTCCAAAGTGCCGCACATTCGTAGACTTCTGAATTACAGCAAATGGTCACCAACTATTTTGCTTTGTGTACATTCTAGTTTTTTTTAACGGCGATGATCCAAATTGCCATGCGTCGCAACAAACTCTTCCCGAAGCTTGTTCGGCTTTTTGAACATTCACTAAGCAAGTAAGCTATTAAATGGCTTGCGAGGCTTGCTCGCCTCAGGTCGATATCGACCATGGATGTACATGACAACCTCATGATGGTTTCATGGTCGGCAGATTTTAGAATGACTACACAGTCCGATTCGGGAGTGACAATCTCTCCTGCAGCGCTCACAGCGATAGGCAGTGCTCGGTCGATCGGCTTCAGTGGCACGCCGGCGGCGTGATCTGCTTTCAGCAGCTAAAAGCTGTATCTGCTCTTAGCCAGCTTGGACATGTCCTTTACACAATACTTGCGAGGAATGAGCATAGGGAATTACTATACCTTCAAATACTATTTCTCATTCTGGAATTCACAGTGCCCATGTTGAATGAAATTTATTAGAAAGCGCTTACAAGTGCTATTTCATTCCGTGTGCATAATAATGTGGCGCTAACGGTACATTATTACCTAACCATTTTTGTTGCAAGGTTTAGTTAATTTGCTTCATGGTCAATTCACATTAGCTACACCATACCATTGTGTTATGGATACAATTCAAATCTGTTGCTTGCTACATAATATTGCTTTAGATCTGACAATTTGGTCCAAACATGTATGCACGGATGTGCAATTATGCACGGATGTGAAATTATGCACGGATGTGCAATTATGCACGGATGTGCAATCCTGCAGTACTTCTGTGCTGTGGGGCTAACACCGTGCTAAATTGATTGGCCGCCGGTAGTGAGCTGCATGCGAATACACGCTGGAGTCTCACTACCATTTCTATTTCATTTGTCATATCTGTCTAGGCCTGAGCAACCTGACAGTATCTCATCCCACGTGCAGTCTCTGACTGTACGGCACTTTGCCTGGATCAGGCTTGTGCTTTAATACATACCAAACATGTTTACCAAGACAATTCCACGATATATTTACGCGCAAATGTTGAATCATATGAGCATCAACGTCACATATTACACACACGCACACCGATGTTGGACTTTCACAAAATAAACGCGATGCCATTGAAATCGACATACAACAAGTTTTATCGTTCTAATTGCAAAATATCAGTGATTATTTGACCAGTGTTTGGTTTTGAGCTAAAAATCACGGAGGATAAATATTAAATAAATACAACAAATTTCGGATCTGTTCTATTCGCTTTTATTTGTTTTCTACACTATTTAAGTTTCACACCTACGTGCCTCTTTAGGATGTTCAAGATGAGCTCGCTGATATGATGACTATGGCCGACGAAGTGCAAGATGCGCTCGGGCAAAACTTTGCTATTCCCGATGTCGACGAAGCTGAGTTGGAGGATGAATTAGCAGCACTTGGTGAAGGCATGGACCTAGATACGGGTTACCTTGATGCCGCACTCAACGCCCCCTCCGTTCCAAGCACTTCGTTACCTGCCGACTCGGTTCCGGCTCCTGCCTCTGGGACGAAATCCACGGTGGTAAGTCTCGATTCGAATATTGCTGTGCATTTACTGAACAACGTTTGTTGTTATTTTTATAGGCTTCCACTTGCGAATTTGTTTATCTACCTATATTAAAAGCACTGTGTGTTTACGAAAACACAAGCTTTGATCCTCGTAAACTGCACGTTGTTTGACATTATTCCCAGTTCCACAGGCTTATAGAAATATAAGGGGACTAGGCAGTAACACCCCAGCATGCTCCCACATGCATCTTAATACCAATGCCATATCATTTTAACACAATGTTACCTACACAGTCTGTGCACGTATGTGCAATCCTCTAGCATTTCGGTGCTGTGCGGCTAACATCGTGCTAAATTGATTGGCAACCGGTAGTGAGCTGCATGCTGAGGCTCGCTGGAGTCGCACTACCATTTCTATTTTCTTTCTCATATCTGTCTATGCCTGGGTAACTTGACAGTATCTTAGCCCACGTGCCGTCTCTGACTGTGCGGCACTTTGCCTTAATCAGGCTTGTGCTTTCATACCATACACAGTCGGAAAGTAATGCACGATCTTAGCCCATGCGTAGTTTCTATTCCCCCCCCTCATATCTGTATAGGCCTGGGCAACCTGACAGTATCTTAGCCCACGTACCGTCTCTGACTGTGCGGCACTTTGCCTGGATCAGGCTTGTGCTTTCATACAT
Source organism: Atriophallophorus winterbourni (assembly GCA_013407085.1). Taxonomy (NCBI): domain Eukaryota; kingdom Metazoa; phylum Platyhelminthes; class Trematoda; order Plagiorchiida; family Microphallidae; genus Atriophallophorus; species Atriophallophorus winterbourni. The sequence continues at coordinate 54,784 of JACCGJ010005505.1, forward strand.
ACATACAAGTGCCAAGTTGCCCATGCCTAGACTGAGATTAGAATGAGAATAAAAACAACACTGAGATACCAACACGTTTCCGCATGCAGCTCATTACCGGTAGCAAATCGATTTAGCGTAATGATAGCGGCATAGCATGGGAGTAATGCAAGATCGCATCTGTGTTTACTGTAAAAGTTGGTATAAATCACTTCGAATTCGAGACAGTCAGTTTTTTTCATTTTTGAAGCATTTTATACACGATTACTGTGTAAATGTGTAACTAAGCTGAGCAGATGTTGGTCATTTGTCTAAGTATTGTGTAATGCATATTCATGGAGTGCTCGGTTGTATGCTCTGAGGTGAAGTGCCTAGGACTGCTTATCATGGCACATGACAGGAGATAGTTGCAAATTGTTATACAGCTAGCCCACGCGCAGTGTCTAACTGTGCGGCACTTTACCTGAATTCACATTTGTGATATCATGCACAAGTCCCCACCCTTAAATGCCGTTAATTGTAGTCCGCCGCAAGGTGTAGTCATCCTCCATTACAGTTGACCGCCTTGACGCCATCGCCAATGACGGATGGGTTTCATGCTCGATAATAAAAATTTTTTGAATGCTAAGTCTGTCTTTAAAAAGACGTGGTCAAACCACTACAGTCTTTGTAATTGGATGTGAAAGGAGAGCTGAGTTAGTCTATCAGGCAGTCTTAGATGTACAGTCAGTATCCCGGACCCCTGAGATTATCCTTGTATGAAACCACAAGCCCGATCCAGACGAAATGCCACACAATCGTAGACTAAACTTGGTCGAAGATTCTATCAGGTCGAGACATGTTGAAGGAAAATAAAAACAGAGTATCCGTAGCCGCATCCACCGCTAGTCAGCTGCATGCGAATACACGCTGCAGTCTTAATGCCATTGCTATTTTCCTTTTTCATATCTATCTAGGTCTGGGCAACATGGCAGTATCCTATCCCACTTACAGTCTATGATTATGTAGCACTTTGCCTGGATCAGGCTTGTGTTTTGTGCACACAAATAAGCACATCCAAAAATCACATATCCTTTTACCTTCGCGACCATGTCTCATATCCATAAATAGTATAGAATGGATCGCTGATTCGTAGACCTATTTTATTTTCTAGACTGATTGTAGAGCGTGCATTCTAAGAGTCACGTTTAAGTTCCGAGTTTTATATCCACTCAGGCAAGTTGTCGATGTATCTGCTAATCTGCAAAGTCAACTCCTTGTTCTTTTCTACTCCCATAAGCATCGCCATTCATAAGCATCACTCCAGTTAATCTCAATTCAATTACGCAGACAGACGAAACACGGTATTTGCTCTTAATAAGCAAGAGACATCTACAACCTTTTACTCGCTTCGGCGGTACAAACACAAACAAAACAAAACACCAACTTCCGTCGCGCTGAGACTGCACCTTAACGTGGTGCGATGGTTTGTGTACCTTTATGACCCATTCAGCTATGCTGGGTGATGCTCTCCGAGCACCTTCAGAGTCGCTCATACCAGGAAGGTCAATGGATAGAGGTCACACGAACACGGCCTCAACCTAACCCGCCTTCTTGTGGGTCAGGCTTTTTAGTCAAAGGCTTTGGTCGAGAACCCTAATTGTTCTCCTGTCTAGGCATGGGCGACCTGGCAGTATCCCAGCCCGCATACAACCATGACTATTACTACGAAAACCAACTCCATAGTGCATCGGCCGTCGCGCAGGTAAACATGGTCGCCTTACCTGCTGCATACAGCAGGGCAGGTAAGCGAAAACAAGCTACTGCTTGCCCTACTCTTCAAACTGTTTCGGCCCCTTCCCCTCCCCCATCCACTTCTAACAACTCTCCATCTGTCAATCCCAGCTTTAGAAAAGACCGCGCTGAACATGTTGGAACATTTTCTGTTCGCGAATTTACAGATCACTTTCTAAAACCACGGACCTCTGCTCACATCGGGGCCATGAATGTCAGAACTCTCAGACAAATAGGCCAGCAAGATGCGTTATCTCTTACTTTAGATAGTCTATCAATTCGGACGTCGAGAAAAACGCCTTCTATGACGATCTTTATGCTCTTTTGCGACGTGCAAAAAGCTCCGATATTGTTGTCTTAGCGGGAGATATGAATGCCAGACTGGGTCGCCTACATACATCTGAATCGCAATTAGGTGGCATGTTTGGTCTTGAAAGCCAACGCACAGATAACGGTGAACGGTTTATACAATTCTGTGCGCAATCTCGATTATTCATTAGCAGCACCTCCTTTCGCCATAAAAGATGTCAAATAACCAAATGGCGCTCGCCGGATGGAAGCCAACCTTCGGCCCAAATCGACAATATCGCCATAAGTGCTCGTTGGAGAGGTTGCATTGAGGACTGCCGCACCTTTTGGAATACTTGCATAGATTCAGATCATGCTCTTGTGCGATGTAGGTTCTCGTTAAAGTTCTCCGGTACGAAGCCTTCGAATGGGAAACGCATTGTGGCCGAAACATTCTCTCTGCCTGCAGTTCAAGACATTTATAGGACCACCTTGAGTAACACACTCCCAGTTGCCCAGTGTGCAACTGCCGATGAAAGGTGGAACAAAATAGCAGGGATTATACGAGCCGCTGCAATAACAGCCTGTGAGACTACACAACCAACCCAAAAGTCCCACTGGATTTCACAGCGCTCTAAAGAAATTCTTCACCAGCGACGCCAAATACCTCATGGTCCTGGACACAACACAGAGCGTAGACGCGTGAGGAATGAACTTAAGAGCTTAAGACTAGACAGAGAAAAGTGGTGGCTAAATAAGGTCGAAGAAATGGAAATAGCAAATAATGCGGGTAACGTGCGAAAACTCTTCCAACTCATTCGATCGACGGGGCCTACGAAAAACAGAGTGAGTGAGACTATCGCTGAAATAGATGGTACTCTTATCACTAATAAGAATCGGCGCCTCTCACGCTAGGCCGAACATTTTGAAGAACAATTCAGCTGGTCGCCTGCAACAGAATCATTCCCTTATTTGAAGCAGTGTGATCCTTGGTCTGTTAGCGTAGATCCCCCTAATGATTTAGAAATCAAAGCATGCATCGAATCCATGAAACCATTCAAAGCTGCTGGCCCCGATGACATACCGCCTGTTTTGTTCAAAGAAGGTGGCCAAGTCCTAATCAGCACATTAGGCGATCTCATCCGTGAAGTGTAGTTGTCAGAATCCGTCCTTCCGAGTTAAGGCGAATCGGTTATCATACCTATATTTAAAAAAGCTCATGCTCTAATCACCGTGGGATAAGTCTCACTCCAATCATTACGAGGTTATTAGCGTCCTTATGTCTTCGAAGACTAACAACGCATAGAGAATCACAGGTCCGAGAGCAGCGAGCTGGCTTTCGACCCGGCAGAGGCTGTGTCGACCACATTTTTACTCTTTGACGGATCTTAGAACTGCGGTACACTTATCGACTGCACGGATGTGCAATCGTGCAGTACTTCTATGCTGTGCGGCTAACACCGTGCTAAATTGATTGGCCACCGGTAGTGAGCTGCATGCTGAAACACGCTGGAGTCTCACTACCATTTCATGTTCTTTTTCTTACTCATATCTGTCTAGGCGTGGGCAACCTGACAGTAATATCGCCCACGTGCAGTCTGACTGTGCGGCACTTTGCCTGGATCAGGCTTGTGCTTTCATACCATACCATACCATCCACTGCCAACAATAGCCATATTTTTAGACTTCAAAAGAGCATTTGATTCAGTCGATCGAAATGTCCTGTTTAAGACCTTGCTGTGCAAAGGCGTTCCGCATAAGTATGTCAACATACTACGGGCACTTTATGCTCATACATCCGGATGCGTTAAGGTTTACAACGAACTGTCTCCCAAATTCCACACCACAAGTGGCGTCCGACAAGGATGTCCGATTTTTCAATTTTGTAATTGATGCCATCGTGGGATTATGCAGCGAAGGTGCCCCAGCCTTCGGAGTTCACATAATGCCAGGCGGCAAGCTTCTCAACTTGGACTATGCTGATGATATATTTCTGCTCTTCGACTCGTACACAGATACACAGGCGATACTGAACAAGCTAGCTAGTATTGTGTCCGCATTTGGAATGCGTTTTGTACCCACTAAGTGCAGTGTTCTGCTGCAGGACATCGACTTATCAAACAGCGCTTTATTACTTGACAATCAGGCGCTTGAAATTGTAGATCGCTTTATGTATCTCGGTAGTTGTATCAATAATTTTGCATCGTTAGATGATGAGGTCTCGGCACTCATTTCTAAAGCGACCGTAGCATTCCGCAACCTAAGTCACCTCTGGCGTCAGAAAGGACTGTCTCTGTTACTGAAGGGTAGAGTGTATATGACAGTTTGGGATGTGTTACGATATAGATGCGAAACCTGGACCCTACGTAAAGAACCTATTCAGCGTCTCCAAGTATTTGACAACCGGTGTCTCCGCAACGTTCTAGGAGTTAGCTGTTACAATCGCATAGGCACCGATGCTCTCCGAAATAAGTTGTTCGGTAGTAATGTTGATATAGAGAAGCAGATCAACCTACGCTGGTTGGGTAACGTTTTACGGATGCCGGACCACCGACTTCCGAAATGGATTCTTTTTGCGACGCCACATCCTGATTAGCGTAAATCTCGGGGTGACCAAACCGTCACATGGCATAAGCAGTTAAAAACCCTCACTACTAACCTTTCCAAAGTCGGCGCAGCGCGTCTTCCAGGCTGGTTTCCCCGCGATCCTGAACCCGTGTTCAATGGCGGTCTTGTACTAAGCATCTTCTTGGAGTGTTTGCTTAACCTTGTATGTTGTCAAGCGGAGTGTCTAGAAAAGCTTGTAATAATGCATGACAGTGAAAGCCGCAAGGAAGCTGCCTTGCTGATATCGCTCTACTCGTTCACGAAACTTGTTTGAATGCATGTTCCATTCGGTGTGTAGGCACCTCATCCCAGTCTGTTGTGCATACGTTTCGAAAAATTTCGTAGCTGTTTAAGTCCCACCCTTCTTCTTTTAGGATTTTACTTTTTCATGGTTGTGTGGCAGTTAAGCATTCGGTACGTGCTGCCGGTGTAATGCTGTCTGTGATGATGATGATGATCACCCCTAAGATTTTCCTTTGGTAACCCCAATCAACTATTATTCTGGTTGCTTCATTGTTCAGCTTATTGTCTGGCGTCATAACAATCGACGGAATACTTGTTTGCTGAATATTGCTGTTCTCGATTTCTTCAATTCAACTTCGATCATAGACATACATCTCAGGCAAGTAGGGAGTACCTTCAGTCAAAGGCAACTTTGCTGAACGGCGGATTGCACCGATTCAGGCAAAATCACTGGGCAATGCTTTTAGCTTTATGTATCACGTCCATACTCCCATGATTATGCAAACATACACAACTATACATTGCCCCTAATCGGAATATGTTTGGGATCGATCGTGAATTCATACTCCAGAGGCTTGCGTGCGATCGTTTATAGAAGGTTTTGCGTAACGCTGACCGAGAAGCTTCGTCACTCGATTCCTTGCCTTCTGTGTTTATCTTCAACGATGATTTGGTAATAACAACTGACGGTGCTTTGTCGTACTTTCTCCGTTACCAAGTATTTATGGCTGTTTAGTCAAGCTTCCCGTCTTATCTCCATTCGTTATCACAGTGATCACATGTCGTATACAGCTAAGGCGTATCTCAGCTAGTATCTGCACAAATAATTTAAGGTGCGCAACTCGCGTAGATATATCGGTTTATCGATTTTCTACCTCGCGTAGCGTAAATTTTACAGTTGAATAGTATACTCATAACTGCGTGACTCTATGTAATAATTCTTTTAATAGAATGTTACATTAACGAGTGGGACTAATTATTGTCGAGGAATCCAGGTCTCCTTCATTGAAAATTCGTTTGTTCCATATTCATCTCGATTGTATTTTGACCTTCACATTCTATCGCAAAAAAACACTTTTCTAGTTTTTTATTCATTCTGCGTGATTATTATTTTCGCGCTGCAATGCCGGGGTCCGGGATAAGCTTGGATTTCAGCAGCCACGCGGCATCGCAAGTTTGAAATAACTGCAAACTGACTGTGAATACAAAGCTTGTGGTATACAGTATTATATGACCGTGAACATTTAACGACTCACGCCAAGCATGAACGCAAGCTGACTTGAATTTAACCTCAATAAATTAATGTCTGAGTGTTCTCTGAAGTTGGTTTACAAAACATGTTCATTGTACTTGAACAGCCTCGCTTACGCTGTTTGTGTTGTGCTGAGTAATTATAATACCAGCTGCACCGCTAATCAGTTTTGTGAAAAGTCATACCCAGGATTTTAGGTTTTATCCCGCGTGTGTAAACAAGATGCAACACCTGCTAACCCTTACCACACACGCAGGTTGTCATAGCCGGGGGTGGCAGTGGGGATAAGCTTCCACTGTCTATAAAATGCTCCCATATGGCGCGCGTCTCAAATAGCGTCTGGCAACCAAGTCCAGCTTCTGGCCTGCAGGAGTGACTCTCTGAGCCCGGCGGAACTGCTTCTACCAACAGGAGAAGGGGCGAGGGCGAGTGACTGGCGCCTGAAAACCAGTTTGCTTCGGGCAGATGGAGCTCGTTAGCCTGGGAGGGCATTTCATCTAGGGGAAGGAAAACCCTGATTTTAAAACCTCCGCTGCCTTGCGGGATACCCGATCGCGGTAAAGGGTTCGGGAGAAAACCCTGAAGAAAAATCTAAAGCAGAGTCTCTTTCCGGCAACTCCCTGCTGCCTTGCAGGCCGCACTTGGTTGTGCAAAGTCTAGAAAAACTGGCTCGAACTAACGCCGAGTAGTGCTGGGGACGCTGCTTTGTACCCAAATTCCCAAGACCCTTCATTGAAGCTGACTCATCCTCCTGGCTGAGGTAGTCGCACAAAGTAAATTACACGAAGGGAACCACGTTATCAAAAATTCGGTGATCGCTCAGATACGAGAACACTCCAGCTGACGGACTGACAATAATCGGGTTGCATTTTCATACCAGTATGTGCGAGTGATAGGGAATACACAACAGCAGCAATCATTCGAGATTGTTTAATTTTTCATTGGAATTTCTAGCTTGTGGTCAACTTCCATTGCCCCGTTAGCCGCTTTGCTGCTAAAAATATTCACCTCAGCAAGAGCTTCCTTGACATTACTGAAACATGAATCATGTGCCCACGCATGCTACTTTCCTATTTTTGGCATATCGAGTTCGTGGTCACGTGACGCGTACTCTCTTTGACGCACATAACTGCCGATAAGATGAGCCGTCTCGCAAGGATTGTATGTGTGTTTGCGTTTCTCATACGTTCTCGATACATTAGGCACGTGGTGTTATAGATTAGCTTCACAAGTTTGAGAAATGTCGACAAGAAAGTGAAGCAGCGACATCAGCTGCCAGAAAACTTGTTGGTTAGACTCCGTATGATTCACCCTCTATTCTTCTCGCTAGATGCCTCCTGTTGGTGATGATGTATCTCGGTCTATACTGCCGTTGTTCTATTGATCTCCATTCCTTGCGTCGGTACCTTAATTATACGTCTGCAAGCAAACACAACCCTTCTTGATTTCGGTGTTGTGCCTTGCTAACATGCTTCGGTATTCACAGCCTAATTGTTTTGCATTAATATTCCTTCTGTGCTATTCATTTTGGTTCTCGCAATGAATAGACGGCTTACTTAAGGTGACAAAGGGGTGATCTAGTGGAATCCTGTCTGTAAGATTTTTACACAGACTCTGTGTAGCTTTCCTTGTTTTCGTTCGTAAGAACTGTATTACAATACACCCAAACCCAATCCCCCGCAACCAAGTTGGATTCGGTTTAATCGCCCGGGAAGAGAATCTAGAACGTCCCGGCCAATCGGTAGAACATCAGTATTCAAGTGGTTTTATTCCACCTCAACTTCAATAAGTCTGTAATCCATGACAGCTTTGCGGACATAATTTATTCCTCGGCGTATATACATGGCAGCTAAATTGACCAACGGTAGTGAGCTGCATACTGAAACACGCTAGAGTCTCACTACCATTTCTATCCCCCCCTCATATCTGGGCCACCTGACAGTATCTTAGCCCACGTGCAGTCTCTGACTGTGCGGCACTTTGCTTGGATAAGGCTTGTGCCTTCATACCATATAAATTGAGCTGCATACAGAAACACGATAGACTTTCAGTGCAATTTCAAATTCCATTCTTACATCTGTCTAATGCTGGGCAACCTGACAGTATGTTAGCTCACGTGCAATCATGCAGCACCTCTGTCATAGACGTATCAGAGTATCATTAACTCAGAAAGCCTCTAAGTTATCGAAACTCTGTCCGGTTACAAGGTTATGTTTGTAATTTCGAGCGTTCAGCCTCGCCTGTTCACTTTGTGATTCCCCCGTGTTCATTGTCGATGTGTTTTCTTTGTTTGCCAGGGCGGGGTGCCAGTTGACGAATTCGGCTTACCTCAAATATCGTGAACAAATCCCGTTTCACCGTACTCGAACTCAAAGGATTTTCACGATGAGTCGCCGTTCGCGAAACATTGTCTCGATCGCATGTGCTTTAACCTCATTGCCAGTTACTTTGTGATATTTCCATACTTATGTTTCCATTTTGAAAGAAACACTACGTCATTTAAAATTGAATTCTCGTTTTACTATTTCTAGTTCTTCTTTCCGAGCAGTGTGCGTGTTTTTATAGTGTTTAGCTACATTTTCTTGTATCATCGAGCCGAATAACGATCGTACTGTGCCCGTGATTGACGCAACGTTGAAACAAACACGGTAGTTGCGTCTGTTTTCAGTTTGTTGCTTAAATGACCGAATGTTTGAGCCATGGTAGACGAACGGTAACTTGTTGTCAAAACATCGGAAAAAAGAGAAATGATTGCGTGGCTATTCAAGTATTCACTATGTCTAGAGAACGTTGCACGGTATGTTTTTGTGTAGCACAATGTATCTATGAAACACACGCCTGGATTCAGGCCGAGTGCCGTATGTAACAAAGCACAAGCCTGATCGAGGCAAACTGCCGCGCAGTCAGAGACTGCACGTGGACTAAGATACAGCCAGGTCTGGACAGATATGAGGAATGAAAATAGAATAGAAATGGGAAAGGGAATGCAGGCAAGCGGAATACGCAAAATCAAATGCACAAAAAAGCAGCTTGTTTTTGTAGTTTCACTGCATGCGATTTTTTGGGTTTTTTGTTTTTTTTATGTAAAATAATACCGAATAAAAAATTATGACACACATAATAAAATACACTGGTGCCACTGACTTCAGTTTGTAGCCATAT
>JACCGJ010005506.1:0-27463 GCA_013407085.1 Atriophallophorus winterbourni
AACGAAAGAAAATGAACAAGGCCTTTTATCAATGTGCACTCAGTTCAGTGGTTTTGTCAGTAATACATTCTGTGAAACAAAACCACATCATAAATTATTTTAGAAACAATATAGCTCTAAGCATCGGCATCAGGTTGATATTATTCTTGTTAGGCTCGCTGATATATGGAGCGTTTACTTCACCATGTTAATTTGAAGCGAACATAGCGACACTGATCACGGGTCATGACAAAACTGAGGCTCCCCCACACCATATTTCACCGCACGAAATTGTCTGCTGAGCAGAGGATAGTCGGAACTTACAATAGAGAATCTAATCTAGCTGCGCGATCTAAAAAGCTATAAAACATGACACTTCATGCGTTTGTGATGTACATCCTTGGTCGAAATCGACAGATTTAGTTCAAAAACAGCAGCGGACTGCTCAACTCTCGCTAAAATCCTGAATGTCTGGTACGGTTTTCAAATGAAGATAAATATGAGCAACAAAACATGAAGCGTGTCCAGATCGATGTGATGATTGTATAGTGAGGTCTATGTTTTTATGCCTTGAATCTGCACCCGTAAAAATAAGCATACTGCGACAACATTCATAGTATTTGACATTTCAATCTACTGAGCACGCAATGACCTGCCAAAAGCTTTTGTCAAGTCGCCAGCGGAGGCTTGACCATGTCAATAGGATAAACAATGGTCGCATTTCGAAAGACGAAGTGTATAGTTAGATGCAAGAGATATGAAAGCTCGTGACATTCGACCTGCTTGCTATGAGGAACATGATCTTGACCGCTCACATTGAAGGAATTGTGTAAGTCGTCGCCTGCAGATGCAGATCACGGCAGCGGAAACGAGATCACGGCGCCGAGAGGCATCTCAGTCTCGTCTGACCGATTTCTGCGTATCGTTGCAAGAGCTGCGCTTGTGATTGTCCCTCCTCAATGGGACTGGTAAGTCTTCCGAATATCTGCTGAACATGAAATCGATGCGATCGAGAGGTACACCTATAGTGGACAATGGCCGAAGGGGGCCAACAGCAACATCAAGGCACAAATGACGAACAATTACTTATGTATCTATGCATGTAATTATGATGAAAATCGAAAGGGTGATCCAAGAAAAATTCCGCGAAATGACAGATTGCACTGCGATAATCAATGGATGCGAAAATTCGACCATACGTCATGAACTTATTCGGCGCAACCAGGTATTCGATAACCGGTCTCAGCACCATTTCGAGAGCTACCTGTGGCAGTCGCAGAAGCAACAATGCTTTACGAAATAAGCTCTTGGGTAGAAAAGTTAATAAATAGAACAAGATCGACCTTCATAGTTTCCGCTTGTTGGATCATTGATGAAAATTGACGAATTGCGTATTGTTCGATAAATGTTTACAATGTGCATCCTCGAATGTTCAGTAGAATGTATTCGCTTGAATTGATCGCCCTTTAATTCACCAATAATTCAGAAATCGCGAGTTGCCTATGCAGTCATTTCGCGCTTGATGATCTCAGGTTTTACTGAAGATTGGCGTCGCGCACTTCAGAACACATGCTAATGATTAATGTGAGATCAGTAACATGATTCAACAAAAATAAGAAACCTTCTACAATTTTCTAATCATACACTTTGCGATAAAACGAGACATTATTTAACCAACAATGGGTATTGATTGTTGACGGTAGCTGCTGAAAGTATTAAGCAAGTCAACACCGATCCTTTTCATGCAAACGTGAATGGAACCCCAGATCATAACTTTTCGTTTCATCATCAAAGCAATAGCACCAAATCAATTTTCTTGATGTTCAATATTTTCTCGCATAAAACAAGCGGCTCAGGTCAGTGCTTCGCTCTCACTTTTTTTGTAAAACGTATCACAGGTCATTGAGTGCACAGCAGTTTAAAAAGGTCAATAGATATGAATCAGCTCTCAGTGTGTTCAATTTTACCAGTGTAGAATCAAAGCATAAAAAAAACGACGTTTCTTTACAACCACCACATCGATTTGTAGAAGCATCTTGTGAAAACAAACTGTAAATCTTGAAAAACTGAACATATATTTTATTAATAATCGGCATCGGGTTAATCTTGTTCTCGTTAGGCTCGCTGATATATGGAGCGTTTACTTCACTATGTTAATTTGAAGCGAACATAGCGATACTGATCATGGGTCATGGCAAAACTGAGGCTTCCCTACACGATATTCCACCGCACGAAATTGTCTGCTGAGCAAAGGATAGTCGTAACATACAATAGATAATCTAATCTAGCTGCGCGATCTAAAAAGCTGTAAAACATTGGACGTCATGAGTTTGTGATGTACATCCTTGGTCGAAATCGACAGATTTAGTTCAAAAACAGCAGCGGACTGCTCAACTCTCGCTAAAATCCTGAATGTCTGGTACGGTTTTCAAATGAAGATAAATATGAGGAACAATACATATTCTGTTTCTGTAGATATACAGTCTGTTTTGACATGAAGCTTGTCCAGATCGATGTGATGATTGTACAGACAGGTCTATGTTTTTATGCCTTGAATCTGCACCCGTAAAATTAAGCATACTGCGACATCATTCATATGATTTGACTTTTTAATCTGCTCTACAATCAATGACTTCTGATACCTTTTACAAATATTGTCGTGCGCTGCATTGAACTGAACTGCATGTTGTTGCGAGAAATTATTGAAAGTAATTAAAAGTGATTGATCGGTTTTGCTTTCATGACCAAACGAAAACTTTAAGATCAGGGTTGTCATTCACTTTTTCATTACAAGGATCGGTGTTGAGTTGCTAAATACTTTGTGCATCTAATTTCACCAACGATATTCATCGTTGCTATAATAGTGCCCCGTTTGATCTGAAGAGTAATTCACGAGAAAATCTGATTTTTTTTCATTTTTGTTAATTCATGTTGCTCAGCTCTTATTACTCATTTGCCAGCAAATTTGTTTTGTTGACTGGCTTCCAATATTTAGCTATTAATGTACGCGAATATATTCCATTCAATAAACACCAGAACCTACGTGTCGATCGAGTTATCTCAGTAAAGTAAAATGTATATTTGATAGGAAGAGCATTTCACATTTTACATGCAGAATCATGAATGTGGGAAATCGAGTAGAGTTCACATATCACATAGGTTCGCATGTCCTTGAAAGTTGCAGTGTAGAAGAAGATTTCGGTGTCTGGATATGCTTCAGTTTAAAAACATCACTTCAAACTAACAGTGCCTTCAAAAAAGCGACACGTGTTCTAAATCTACTCAAACGTGTATTTGGGAAATTTTCGCTCAAGATATTCCCAAGGATCATGAATACATACTTGAGACCAGTCATGGAATACGGTGTGCAGTCATGGTCTCCGTGGCTCAAGAGGGATGTGGAACTTATGCAGTGAATCTATCGAAACAAACCATATCAAGAAAGGATAGCTCAACTGAATCTGTTCAACTTTCCCTAACGACGAATCAGAGGAGACCTTATCTTAGACTACAAAATATTCCATACTCCGAAACATCCCTTACAGGATTTATTCACGCGGAGGGATACGAGGAATTATCGGACCCATGAATATGTGCTGGTCATACCCCATTCCCGCCTGAACTGTAGAAGGTATTTTTACTATGTCCGTGTCTGTTTTACTTGGAACAGTTTACCTTCAGCCGTTGCTCACGCCACTAGCTTGCATGACTTTAAAACGAAATTAGACGAATTTTTATTGCATTATTCGTTTCCAGTACACTCATATACTGTTTAATCTATGTTTTTATATTGTTTATACACTTAAATTTCAATTGTTACCATCCTATGGTTGTTGTTAAGCTTGTTGCTTTTTAGACCATTGAAAACCTTGAATTACCTTGAATTACATTGAAAAAATCAATTTTCTTGATGTTCTATATTTTTACGCATAAAACAAGCGGCTCAGGACACTCCTACGCACGCACACGTTTTGTGAAACGTATCAGATGTCATTGAGTGCACAGCAGTTTAAAAAGGTCAAAACATATGAATCAGCTCTCAGTGTGTTCAATTTTACCAGTGCAGATTCAAAGCATAAAAACAACGACGTTTCTGTACAACCACCACATCGATCTGGACAAGCTTCTTGTCAAAACAAACTGTATATCTAGAAAAACAGAATATATATTGTTGCTCAACATTCTCTTAATTACAAAAAAATAAACCGCTTATGTGGTTTTGATGAAAGTTGATGTAGTCAGGTGTTGCTACTGGTCTATGTCGGTCGATTTAGATCGTGGATGTTTATCAAATCCGTATGATGTTTCATATTCTACAGCTTTCTAGATTGCGCAGCTAGATTTTTTTCGCACTTGTGAGTGACGTCTATACTCGACTCAGCAGAAAGTATTTGTCGTTTAAATATCGTGTATAAAAGTTTGATTTTTCACATACCAGGGAATGATCAGTATCGCAGTACGCGTTTTCGGAAGCCTTGTAATCTCTACTAACTGTGAGATCAAATTTACAGAAGACTAGTTATACAGATTTTTGTGGCAGGATTTCGAGAATTATTATGTGGTTGTATTGAATATCGCCTTTTTAGCAGAAGTCGCAGATAGCGTCGGTTCATGAACGTTGAGCAACATAATGGCACAAGTATTGTACTTCCGATTTGGAGTCAAATGGGTTTGCTAACATAACTCTTGGTTCCTGCTACTTCTTGAAATCTAAATTGCAAGCAACCCCAACTCCATGCGGTCCAGTATCATTAACATTATGTGAGTGACTGTTTTAATTTGAAGAGTTCATCAAATATGGTTGCTCTCTCCATTAGCTTGAAAGAAATCACATCTAAATTGCAACATATTCTATAAAATCATTATCTTACGCACTATTTAAACAAACAAAAAACTCACCTATGAAACTGGAAACCTGTAACGTACGGTCTATGACTCCAGGTTGTTATGACGATATATCGAATATCCCAGGCAGGAGGAAATCAGCTATCATTGAAATGATATAATAACGATGAATGCGAACGTGGCTGTTTGTATGCTAGACGATTTGAAATTACGAAGCCCAAGAGTAACGAAAAACAAAGTCCAACAGACTGCAAAACAATGTGCAACTGACTATTGAAATGAAATTAGCCTCAGTAAGCAAAAATGCTGCGGATACTGGAGGTTTGTACTTTATGTATGATGATATCGAGAGATATATTGGTCCAAAAAAATTAAAACGTCTTCCATTAGTATGTATTTGTTAACCCGATTGTCGACTAAACTGAGCAGATGGAAAGATGAGTAGAGCATTACACCTCACTCGTTTATATAGACAGTACGATTGCAACTCCCATAAAGTTGAATGAACGAGCTCTCAGTGTGTTGATTTTTACCAGTGCAGAAACAAAGCCTAAAAAAGAACTTCGTGTACCATCATCTCATCGTTCTGGACATGCTTCATGTCAAAACAGACTGTATTTCTAGAAAAACAGAATATATATTGTTGCTCATAATTCTCGTAATTAGGACAAAATACACCACGTTTGTGTTTTCGACGAAAGTCGATGAAGTCAGTTGTTATGGTTGGCCTACATCGGTCGAATTCGATCATGGATGTTTATTAAATACGCATGATGTTTCATGTTCTACAGCATTTTAGATCGTGCAGCTAGATTAGGTTCGCACTTATCTTTTATCGGTTTTCATGGTGTTTGTGGGAATCAAGAGATCCATTTGTGCAAAAAACTTGAATTGGCTCCGATTAGTCTCGATTTAGTAACCCGATTGTCGACAAAACTGAGCAGATGGAAAAAATAGTAGAGCATTTATCCACTATATTTTTTTACGAACATTGCGATTTTAATGAACACACCTCATGAAGTCGAGTGTTTGCTGACAAATGTATATCTGGAAACTGTGCTTAATCCTTTTGAGCTTGATAGGGTAAATCTGAAGCGCATTACTGTTAAAACTACGGTTTTCAACGTTCATGAACCAACGGTCTCCGCAAGGGCTGTTGATAAAAGACGCTTTCAATCATAACCGCATAACTGCCTTCAAATTCGTTCGACAAAAATGTGTAGTGGTATTGGGTGAAATGTATTCCAGATAAATGAATATTAAGTGTCTCTGAAGGCTCGAGTAGGTAAAACGAAAGAAAATGAACAAGGCCTTTTATCAATGTGCACTCAGTTCAGTGGTTTTGTCAGTAATACATTCTGTGAAACAAAACCACATCATAAATTATTTTAGAAACAATATAGCTCTAAGCATCGGCATCAGGTTGATATTATTCTTGTTAGGCTCGCTGATATATGGAGCGTTTACTTCACCATGTTAATTTGAAGCGAACATAGCGACACTGATCACGGGTCATGACAAAACTGAGGCTCCCCCACACCATATTTCACCGCACGAAATTGTCTGCTGAGCAGAGGATAGTCGGAACTTACAATAGAGAATCTAATCTAGCTGCGCGATCTAAAAAGCTATAAAACATGACACTTCATGCGTTTGTGATGTACATCCTTGGTCGAAATCGACAGATTTAGTTCAAAAACAGCAGCGGACTGCTCAACTCTCGCTAAAATCCTGAATGTCTGGTACGGTTTTCAAATGAAGATAAATATGAGCAACAAAACATGAAGCGTGTCCAGATCGATGTGATGATTGTATAGTGAGGTCTATGTTTTTATGCCTTGAATCTGCACCCGTAAAAATAAGCATACTGCGACAACATTCATAGTATTTGACATTTCAATCTACTGAGCACGCAATGACCTGCCAAAAGCTTTTGTCAAGTCGCCAGCGGAGGCTTGACCATGTCAATAGGATAAACAATGGTCGCATTTCGAAAGACGAAGTGTATAGTTAGATGCAAGAGATATGAAAGCTCGTGACATTCGACCTGCTTGCTATGAGGAACATGATCTTGACCGCTCACATTGAAGGAATTGTGTAAGTCGTCGCCTGCAGATGCAGATCACGGCAGCGGAAACGAGATCACGGCGCCGAGAGGCATCTCAGTCTCGTCTGACCGATTTCTGCGTATCGTTGCAAGAGCTGCGCTTGTGATTGTCCCTCCTCAATGGGACTGGTAAGTCTTCCGAATATCTGCTGAACATGAAATCGATGCGATCGAGAGGTACACCTATAGTGGACAATGGCCGAAGGGGGCCAACAGCAACATCAAGGCACAAATGACGAACAATTACTTATGTATCTATGCATGTAATTATGATGAAAATCGAAAGGGTGATCCAAGAAAAATTCCGCGAAATGACAGATTGCACTGCGATAATCAATGGATGCGAAAATTCGACCATACGTCATGAACTTATTCGGCGCAACCAGGTATTCGATAACCGGTCTCAGCACCATTTCGAGAGCTACCTGTGGCAGCCGCAGAAGCAACAATGCCTTATGAAATAAGCTCTTGGGTAGAGAACAAGATTGACCTTTATAGGTTCCGCATGTTGGATCATTGATGAAAATGGACGAATTGCGTATTGTTCGATAAATGTTTACAATGTGCATCCTCGAATGTTCTGTAGAATGTATTCGCTTGAATTGATCGCCTTTTGATTCCCGTATCATTCAAACATCGCGAGTTGCGTATGCAGTCATTTCGCGCTTGATGATCTCAGGTTTTACTGAAGATTGGCGTCGCGCACTTCAGAACACATGATAATGATTAATGTGAGATCAGTAACATGATTCAACAAAAATAATAATTAAAACATTCTGCAATTTTCTAATCATACACTTTGCGATAAAACGAGACATTATTTAACCAACAATGGGTATTGATTGTTGACGTTAGCTGCTGAAAGTATTAAGCAAGTCAACACCGATCCTTTTCATGCAAACGTGAATGGAACCCCAGATCATGACTTTTCGTTTCATCATCAAAGCAATAGCACCAAATCAATTTTCTTGATGTTCAATATTTTCTCGCATAAAACAAGCGGCTCAGGTCAGTGCTTCGCTTTCACTTTTTTTGTAAAACGTATCACAGGTCATTGAGTGCACAGCAGTTTAAAAAGGTCAATACATATGAATCAGCTCTCAGTGTGTTCAATTTTACCAGTGTAGAATCAAAGCATAAAAAAACGACGTTTCTGTACAACCACCACATCGATTTGTAGAAGCTTCTTGTGAAAACAAACTTTAAATCTAGAAAAACTGAACATATATTTTATTAATAATCGGCATCGGGTTAATCTTGTTCTCGTTAGGCTCGCTGATATATGAAGCGTTCACTTCACTATGTTAATTTGAAGCGAACATAGCGATACTGATCATGGGTCATGGGCAAAACTGAGGCTTCCCGACACCATATTTCACCGCACAAAATTGTCTGGTGAGCCGAGGGTGGTCGTAACTTACAATTGAGAATCTGATCTGCGCGATCTGAAAAGCTGTAAAACATTAGACGTCATGAGTTTGTGATATACATCCATGGTCGAAATCGACCGATTTAGTTTAACAACAGCAGCGGACTGCTTAACTCTCGCTAAAAAAATAGATCTCCACTCAAAATATGTTTCAAAACAACTGAAAAAAGGATTCAAATTCGTGATCCGGAGTCGAACACGGAAATGGATAAAGGTGAGAAACTGTGCGTGGAGAAGCCACATACTGCATTCAACACCTGAATCTTGGGAGTCTTACCGTTTGTTGAGAAACAAAGTTACTAAACTTGTCCAGGTGGATAAAGAAAAGTATCAAATGAATCTGATGGATAAAATTGAACGAAATCCGAAGCTCCTTTTCCAGATCGTGAACAAAAAGGCCAGGGTAAAGCCAGGTGTTTCCGCTTTACTTACTACAACTGGAACTACATCCACAGCTCTCGAAGCCGGTAACGAACTCGCTCAATTTTACTCTAGAGTGTTCTAACCTACCGAGCGCGTATCCTACGATATACTTGCATTCAGGTCGCAGAATACAATACACGAAATCGTTGTGAAACCCGAGAGTGTCCTGGTAAAGCTACGCGGGTTAAATACAAAAAAAATCCCCAGGTGCTGATGAAATAACACCATTCATCCTAAAGCAATGCGCCCATGCTCTATTCTCACCACTCTCTGACCTTTTCAACCTGTCCTTGAGTTGTAGTACGGTTGGTAATGACTGGAAATGTGGACTAATCACTCCGATATACAAAGGAGGGAACCGATCTGATGCGTCTAACTACAGACCAGTCACGTTGTTGCCAGTGGTCTCTAAAGTTCTCGAACGACTTGTGGCCGATGAACTTATCAAACACTTAGAACAAAATAAGTTTCTTTCCATCGCACAGCACGGATTCAGGACAAGACACTCCTGTCTCACCAATCTTCTCATAACTCTTGATAATTGGACTCGAGCCGTGGACGATGGATGCCCTATCCATGCGTGTTACTTGGACATGTCTAAAGCTTTTGATCGTGTTAACCACAGCATACTGCTACAAAAATTGGAGCAGCTCGGGGTATGCGGCAGATTATTGGCCTGGATGAAGGACTACTTGACTGGTAGAGTTATAAGGGTTAGAGTTGATGGGGCACTATCAAGCCCAGTAGAAGTTACAAGTGGTGTACCTCAAGGATCAGTCTTGGGGCCAATAATCTTCCTGGTGTACGCGAATGATATACATGAAATCGTACGCAGAAAAATCATTTTATTTGCGGATGACATCAAAGTCTGGACTAGCATACGCACCATAGAAGATTGCGAAATTCTCCGAAAAGATCTCGAAGCACTTCATAATTGGTCCTTGCGGAACTGATTACCATTCAACATCCAAAAATGTAAAATGTTGAACGTCGATAAATCATTCGAATTCTCATACTCTCTAGGATCTCAGCAACTTTCATGGTTTACTGAAGAGAAAGACCTGGGCGTGTGGATTAGCAGTAACCTGAAGTCTACACGGCACTGTTCTGTTGTATACAAAAAGTCATGCCAAATCTTAGCATTGCTCAGAAGGATCTGTGGTCGTTTCTCAAAGCAGATACTCCCACGTATAATTAACACCTATATCAGACCAACAATGAAGTATGCTGTTCTAGCATGGTCCCCATGGTTACAAAAGGACATGACCTTGCTGCAACGGGTATACCACCGCGCTACAAAACTGGTGACCGGGCTATACAACAGGCCATACGAGGAGCGGATTGCAACACTAAACCTCTTTGACTTTTCGTACCTTCGTCTCAGGGGAGACTTGATCCTGCTTTTCAACATTCTGCATACAGTGGATCACCCACTTGAACACCTGTTTCATCGGCAAGAAGAACGTGGTAGCAGATCGCATGGATAAAAGTTAATTATTCCACACTCCAGATCAAATTATCGAAGGTTTTTATTTGCTGTCAGAGTCTGTTTTCTATGGAACTCCCTGCTCCCACATATCATTTGCGCAACAAGCCTGAACATGTTCAAGGCTGAACTTGACAAGTATATGTTGACCAAACCAAACCTTGCACTTCAATACACGTGCTGACTTTCCATGTGTATAAAACATTTGTGTTGTTGTTATGAATTCCCTATATTTTTAATCTGTGGTTACTGTAATGTATTTACTTTTTGAACAATGAATTACTTTGAATTCAAACAGTATCTCGTTGACCAAATAACAAAAGGTCTAAGGATGTCAACAGACTGCAAATCCGTCCACAGAAAAACATTATATTCATCGTCACCCTTGATCACAATTTTTGTTAGGGTCTGAATACACTCAACTTTTGGTATTATAATTAAGTATATCGGATCCAATATGATGTAATCATGCAATCCTGGTCGTTATGGTTCTAAAATTATTTGCGACCTTGCTCATTATATACAATCGAGCTACAAACCGTTTCGCCGGATTCAGCCGAAAATTATAAAACGAACGAATATAAACGCTAATCTTATTTTATGATCCACATCGTTGGGTCCAAGGGAATTTGATTTTGGTGTACAATATTTTAACACCCTTAAACCAGCTTCTACAATGCTAATTTAATCTACGGGGCTCGCGATAATAATGAACTCGAACTCTTACTCTGACACTACATGTCTATCGACTCAAGTGCACAGCATATAATTTGCTGTGTAGTTGTGTTATGCATGTAACAGACTACACTTTTATGCTGTCCACACCCAAACCGAAAGATAATCACAAGCAATAACGATTCCTTTCTTGTACTTAACCTGTGCATTCAAGGAAGCTATACATCCTGAGTCCATGGGTCTATGTGTTTCCCATCTGTTGAAACGAAACCACTTTCTCCCCTTCGAATTTTTATCTGATACTGTACTGCTATGTTAGTAAGAAAATCTCGTTTTTGCTTCTCAAAAGTGATTGCTTGTCAAAACAATTGTTCAAATATAATGTGGGTTTTTTACACATTTATACATTTTAAACCAATTGATATGAGGTAAAGTTTAGGTGAATATTATGCGGTTTCTTCATATTAACATTTTTTGCGCATTCTGACTTTATGTAAATTATAATATTGGTCTTGAAAAACGATGTTGTTCGAAATATCTGGTGTTTTTGCAATAAACAACATTTCCTAATGTGTTTTCTTTTATTTCCACCTATTGCAATTTGTGACAATTGAGTAGCCACACGCATTAAAACAAACGATTAGAACATTAATGTGAACTTAAATGCAATGTCTTGTCAAGATTAATTTCCTGGTTGCGAAAAACGTCTATGAAATGTCTTTTTACAAATACACGATGGTTGCGCAACAATATCAATGAACTGTCTATATTTTGATAAAATATTTACCAAACATCTTCTTCTAAAAGGAACCCGGCTATAGTCTCACTAAAAAAACAGTGAACTAGAATTCCCCGACATGACAATTGTTCGCTACGACCGTGAAACTATTGGATGGTTAGTAGCCTTGTACTAATACCAGATCATTTTTGTCGTGAGATTAAGGTTTCACACAACAATTTACGGTAAACACTCTGTTATTCACTGCAATTAACCAAAATCATAAATCACTTTGCAGGATAAGCATATGGCAGCAAGCAGGGTAATTTCACTGCATCCCAACTTGACATAATTTGCATGACTACTTCCAGATTCACTTGTGGATTTTCAATTATCGTTGTCTTCATATTATCTAATTTGCAGAGCAGTAAATTTCACCCAGAACACTCGCTCAAACGCGTATTCACTGAGATACTATACGATATTTCCGATTATATCAACATTGAATGTAATACCTTATACCCGAGACAGATCAAAGTTACTGAAAATGTTGTATTGACACGCAGTAAACACTACATTGTTAATGTTCACTGCGAAATTCCAACTGGTCAATTTGTATACCTGTTTCAACCAGTAGGAAAAAATTATCCGAGAAAATTGTCGGGCGGATTGATATCCCATCGTTGATGATCGTCATAATGCGATTTACTGTGAACCACAAACTAGCAACCTGAATGACTGCAATAAATTCGGTATACTGACTTACGAAGTAAACTGAATTTTGTTTCAAGATATATAGTACTAGTAATGACCCGTATCACGCATGAGGACGTTCAACCCAGAGATTTTCATTGGTTGGAGTAATTATCCCGCTGAGTATAAAACAGGAGTTGCGGACGCTAGCACGCCAGATTGACAAAAAACAAATGCATTTGAATCTGCTGAACAATTAGTCACCTTTTGTTTATCTGTTTTTAGTCCTAGAGAACACGCAATTTACATCAGCAGCATACCATTCCAACCAATGTTCCACTGAGATAAATGATTGTCATGTTGATTCATCCAATCTACAAACCGTAAGGTCTACTTCCATACACGAAGTAACTCCGCTCATAATGAAGCAATTTGCAAAGTAGCTCTGCAATTCACTGTCATAAATGTTAAAACAAACACTGGCAATTGGCGTGATTTCTACTGATTGGAAGCGGGGGATAATGACTAATATTTTTAAAGCAGAAAATGGTTCCGATGTTGATAATTACGGAGTTGTTATTCTGAAACCTGTGATTTCAAAATTAATCGAGTGCCATAATGTTGTCGCCATCATTCATTATTTTCAAAGTAATCAGTTACTTTCGAGAAATCAGTAAGCATTTAGACGGATATATTCCAATTCACGCAATTTGCTGTTAACAGTTGATGACTGGAAACAAGCAATAGATAAATGTTCGTAAATCGTCCCTGCTACCTAGATTTCTCCAAAGTGTTTGATAGCGTTAACCATTGCACAATAATGACGAAGTTGGACACAATAAATTTCACCGATATCTAGTTGACATGGCTAAATGATGGCCTAACCAATTGCGCTAATGATCTGAGTGAGGACAACGCATTTTCGAAACCAATTTCAGCAGATAGTCGATTTCCACAATCATAATTTATCTTTCGATCCTCTGTCTGCTTTACATCAGTGAAATACCGGATCTTGTTCGCTTCAAAATAATGTTAATCGCCAAAGACATACGGTTGCGGTGTTGCATCCCTAGGCCAGATGGCTGTTTGCTACTACAAACATATATCGAAGCGATTTACATTTGGTTGTTGAAGGATTACCAGCCATTTAACAGGAACACTTAACTAATAACTCTGAAACGTATTCGATTACGTACCTGCTAATAACCAGCTTCTTCGAATAACTTACATGATGCGGACAAACTGACATTCTACCTTTGAAGTGATACTTAGATCAGATTGTACCGTTGTGAATATTATTTTCAATAACCCAACAGAAAAGAAAGTGATTATGTCGTTCTAATATTGAAGTAAATTTTACCGCTAGGCAAAATTGTGAACGAACACAACTGTAAGATCCTGTATCTATCATTATTATTTTTGCTCGATGTCGGTATGGTGCTAACAGAATGGAAACTGAGAACCAATAATACTAATTTACGAGATAGTTTAGGGAACTGATGGTAAAAATTACATTTTTGTGACATTGCTATCTCCGGTAAAAAAAGAATATTGAGCCAACAATAACGGCAGAAATATTGCAATATCCAGAAAAGAACGCACACTTTTCCGTTGTCCACCACGGATTTATTTGAAATCGTTCATGTGTAACAATTTTGGTGATAATCTCAGATAATTGGATGAGTGTTTTAGATGCAGGTAGCTGTTTTCATCCACGCAACCGATATATTTATAGCGCGTTTGACTGAGTCAAACATAAATTACACTTAAAAGAAATACTGAAGCCTTGTTTTGTTAGGAAAATATAACAATGTATTCGTAATTACCTCAGCAGCAGATACATTCGTTTTCATGTGGATGTCATAGTATGAAAGCAAATCAATGTCCTTTTCACTGGTCGCAAATACAGTCTGATTGAGATAATACTATACTTTGAATACACGATAGGTTTACAAATACGAAACGACATTTATATGGTTGTGTTTCCAGATAACACGAACATATGGAATTCGCAAACCTCATCAATGTTTTCTGCAAAAATCGACCTAAATGATTTGAATGAAGGGTCATCAGAAATAAACCTGTCTTTGAATATGAAAACCTCTAATACAATTAAGTCAGTCGCGATCCTGGCTTTTTCTACTCATTCAAGCGTGGCGAACAAATCTTGGGCTACAATGCACAATAAACGTTTGAGGGTGTCTGGATATGATTTAGTTAGAAAAGGTCTACAATGCATGGCCGTTCACAAACGCTCGACTTGGGTGATATGTTATTTACGGCGGATATTTGGACGTTTTATTAGCGTTGTTTTCCTCGAATGATCAACGCTCATACACACCTAGCTCTATATAATCAAATGTGATATTTATCCTCGGAACTGACTCATGCAGGTTTACAACAGTCTGTTTATCACAATGTTCGACCAAGGCGGTGAAGAGCAGTCGATTTGGGTATATTTCTTGTCCTTAACATCAAACTGGGTATAATGACGCTTTGTGACAGAATAGAAACTTTAATTGAAATCTGTCGAAACGGAAGCGCGCAATATTCTGTACATTGTAAATATACGAGCTGTTTCATTTATATTCCAATCAATTGTATCAACAAATTGCAAGATTTTTATTTATTAAGTCAAAGGCTGCAATATTACTAAGGTTTACTAGCATTGGTTGAAAAACGATTGCTGCAATTTATAAGGAAGTAATGTCAGTTTTCCAATCCAATTTTATTGTACTATCTCGTTTCATTAATTATCTCATAAAAATGATTGTTTACTCAGAAAATCTACAAAATATGATCAAGAAAAATCACCTGTACATGACATATAATCATCTGTTTGAACGATGAGAGAAATTATTTTTTGTGCACGAATAACGAAATCTGATGAGCTCGAACGTAATGTACTTTATATCTTCAAGATGATGTTACCCCATGCTTAGTAGAAACCGATTTTCAAAGTAAACGCCATACGCAAATTTGAAAGAAATTGCGTTTGGCAGTAACGTTTAGTTTAATCGCGCGATGCCTGGTAATTGCGGAGACAATAAAACCCAAATCCTTGAGAATGAATCTTTACGTGATGCGATGGTTTGCGTACATCCCTGAATAATCGAGCATAATGTTTTGTGTCAGTCAGGCAGAAGCCTAGCTTTGCTTACCGTGGTAAACGATGGAAATTGGTCAGACGAACTCGTTCTCACCACGCTGTCTTGCAGGTGAAGATAGGAAACAACAATTGTTCTACTATATAGGCATTGGCTACCTAGCAATTGCCTTGCAATTATTAAAACTAGAAAATCACAAATATAATTCAATTCTATTTTGTATCTGTCGTCGCTGAATATTTATCTAGTCACATTACATACCGCATATACCAAAAAGTAGCTAATGCTGGCACTATTTTTCATTCTTCATTCACACGCCTGCATTTTAATTTCTATTTCATAGTATCCAGTAAGATGCGTGACTAATCTGATTCATTTCTACCTACGGCATTTCCTAAACACAACTTTCGTTATAGAATACCTTGCACGCAAGCATGCATACGCGAAATGATTTTACGATGAATGCTGCAATCAGCCTCACAAAAAGCTCTTGCCCACTGCCTGAAATGGTACTGTAACTAACTTTATTGCTTGCCAGATAAAAACATTTCTGATCAATCAGAGATAATAGAATAAAATTTGAAATATATATATATATATATATATATATTCATATTTGGACGGTTGAACAATTAAGCAACTTACAAATTCCAGCATTAACCGCAATTGAAACACAGAGAATTATCAGTAGTTTCAAGAAATACGTCATGATGCGTCTTTGAAAACGAATATATCAGTCGCGATTTTATAGTTCTTGGTAATGATTCAACTAATCACTGGTTGGCTGCGCTACAACGAATATATCAAATCA
The DNA here is from genome assembly GCA_013407085.1 of Atriophallophorus winterbourni. Classification (NCBI taxonomy): domain Eukaryota; kingdom Metazoa; phylum Platyhelminthes; class Trematoda; order Plagiorchiida; family Microphallidae; genus Atriophallophorus; species Atriophallophorus winterbourni. Next base: position 16,274 of record JACCGJ010005506.1, read on the forward strand.
ATAACTGCGATTGATTATTATTCGTTCGTTGATTTCTTTGGGGTTTTGCAGTATGAATAATAATTGATTAACAAACAGATATTTTATTAAATATGACAAGCACAAGGGATTGTTCGTAAAAGATATAGTGATTAATTTCGATTTGAGTCGATCATGAAAAACACAAAAAATATTTTACTCGCATTCATTTTAAAGGGATAATATTTCCAAACATAAATTCTATGTGATGTATGATACGTAAATAGAAGAAGGCTGAGTTTCACGTGTACGATTACTATCTTCCATTTTTAATCTGGAAGATGGTTGGCATAATCACCTTCATGAGGATAGCAAGCCCTCGAAATTTAAATACCAAGATCATCCGATGAGCGGAATCGGTCCGCAGCCTTCACGGCACTGGATATTCACATGCTCATGTAGGCGTGATCTACATTTTGCACCCTACGGAATCATTACCCTATCTAAAGCTCAAAGCCAATACCAAGATAATGCAGGCCTCATTATCTAGCGTACCATTTTTCCAATTCTCATTTAAATCACCAATAACCAATGTGCATAACATTCAACAATCTTTCACACAAAACTTCGCAAAGATTCGTGATTAAACCTGTTATAATTGAAATGGTCTTTCCAAATGGGGTATACATGATATATGTGCGCAGTTGGGAATTTTCGAATTTGTCATTCAGTGAAGTGATTAATATCTTACCGAACAGATTGAGAATATAATATTCCTGCTTGCGTGCAATTATATCACGCACAACTTACAGAAAAATGAAAAAGAAAATGAATATTTAGATTCGAGTAGAGCTCGTTTTTACCTGAATTATATTGCAAAGCACGTTCTTCAGAATAGTATGAAATCCATTAATTAACATGATAAAGGCGGAAAGGATGCAAATGACTATTCTGTTTCATGATAAAGGCGTGTTTTTACTGGAGACATTTGGTAGTGTGGTAAACCGCTAAACGTTTTTCATGTTATGCTTATTGTAGCTGATAACTGTTTAGCAACGTGGTTACTACCGGTTTATAAGTTTAATTTGGCGATGTGCCTTGCTAACTGTTGACCTAAAAAACGTGTTGATGAAACATTTCCAGATGAACATAATTCTACATTTTATTAGGCTAAAGATGTAAGAATGTACGATTTTCGTGGATCTCGTCTTCGCCACTAAGAATCGAAATTAATTTTGCTTGAGAGCAGTTCTGCGACAGGAACTCATTTTTCAAGAAAGTTGGTATTGATGTTCTCACTGATCATATGGCCGGCGTGAACAAAAATGTCGTCTCCACTCATGCATCACCATCACACACAAACACAAAAGACGATCGGTGTTTGACTGCCTACACTCATAAGATAGGTATAGTGAGGTCTGAATGCACATTCCCGGTAACAGTAGATACATAGAGATCAAGGTTTTAAATAGTAGGACGTAGGTGGAAATGGATGTTACGACCAACATATGAGATCACATAATCCCCGAAGCTTGTGGAAAGGTCAACTGATGAGCTTAAAGTAAAATTCCGCAATTGCATGCATTTACCGTGGTTTGGATTTCACGCTATCTAATCATTTCCATCCTTTTTTAAATTAGCTAGATATATATTTATGTTGATCTCCATTAATGGACTGTTAATGAATCTACATACGTTCGAAACAAGCTTACTCGTGACCAACCTTCTTGGCGATGCACCCAACACCATTTCCCCCTAAAGGGGGCTTCGGCCGCAAAGGGACGCAAATCACAATCGCTTATAATGGTGGGAGATTAGGGTGACTAACATAGATCAATAAGTGCATAAAATGGCGATTGCTTTCCAAAAGTCTGTTACCGTTTGAATGTACAGTATTTAGGATGCAATGTTATTCCACGGCACCCCTCTTTCCTGTCTAACATATCGTTACATCAAGATTCACACATTAGATCTAGATCTATAGTTTTAATAGCATTCATCCAAAAATCAATTAACACGAGATGATGCTCAATGTTTAATCCATTAATAACGCATAGATAAAACCAAATCTCAGTTTATATGGCTAAAACACCTTTACCCAAATCACTCACGAAATTATCTGCACCGGTTGTCAAATTGATCAAATCTTCTCATTTATTGCACGTTGAACAGTTCAATAACATGCTTTCCCATATTGGACTTCCTTGACCAACATTGACTAATTGCGAAATGTTCGATAAGGGCGTACAATGCGTATCTCCACCTGTTCTTTGCAATGTATTCGCTTAAAATGATAGTATGCAATAATTTTGAATCCCGACTCATCCGGAAATCGCGAATCACGTATTCGGTCATTTAGAGCCTAATGATCTTAAGTTTTGCCGACGTTTGGCGTTGTGCACTTCAGAATACATGCAACCCCAATGTATTCCAACCAAGGAGGTTTATGAATAAATACATTGAAGTCATATAGTAACCTGCAGAATGTCGCTAGAATATTGTGTAATATCTGTCGATATTTATCCTGGTTTTGAAAACATGATGTCTTTTTGGACCTGAGTCATTGAGGTTTACAATAGGCTGTTAATCAGAATGCTTAATCAAGGCGGTGAAGAGCAGGCTACTTAGGTATGTTGCTTGTCAATAATATCAACCTAGGTATGATGACGTTTCTGTGACAGGAAAACAACTTTAATCGAAATCTGTTCAAACATGAAGAGCGCAAAATTATGTCCATTATAAACACACGATCGGATCGAACTGTATTACAAACAAATGTATCAACAAACTTTAGATAATATGTAATAACAAATTGCCAGATTTTAATATATTGAGTCAAACGCTGCTTTATTACTAACGAGAATGAATCTTAACCTGATGTCGATAATTACACTGGTTTTGAAAACATGGTGTCTCTGTACACACAAAGAACATTTGTAGAGAGCATGGTTACAACGAATAGTTTACTCTATAATCAACAATGCTAGGCACGAAATTATTCTGAATAATATTCATTGTTGTTGCTTCTGTTGCATCTTCAATCTAATCGTGAATGGTTAAAGTGAGAAAACGTTTAAATTCATTTCAAAGCATATGTACACGTTAACTTTACTGACTAAGCTCGATCGACATTTACAGACTGGTGTGTAAATAATGCAAAATATACTCGTAAATTCCCAGCTAAATATAGAAAACCAGCCAACAAAAAGATTTGTTGGCAAATGATTAGTGAAAGATCAGCACGATGAATCAACAAAAATCCACAAATTGAAAAGCATTCTAGAATTTTCTCGTCATATACTTATGCGATCAAACGAGACACTATCAAACCAACGATGGGTATCGTTTGTTTACAGTAGATGGTGAAAGTATCGAGCAAATCGATATTTGTCATGCAAACGTGAATGACACCAACTATCATAAATCTTTAGTTTGATGGTGAAAGCAAAACCGTCAAATCAATCTTCACGTTCAATAATTTCACGCACAAAACAAGCAGTTCAGGTCACTGCAGCGCACGTCAAATTGGTAAAACTTATCAGAGCATGAGTGCACAGCAGTTTCTAACGGAAAAACATATGAATGAGCTCGCAGTCTACTCATCTTAACCGGCGCACGTCAAATTCGTAAAACTTATCAGAGCATGAGTGCACAGCAGTTTCTGACGGCAAAACATATGAATGAGCTCGCAGTCTGCTCATCTTCACCGGTGCATATTCAGAGCATAAAAACAAAGACCATTTTGTACAATCATCAGATCGATCTGTACACGCTTCATGTCAAAACAGACTGTATATCGAGAGAAACAGAATATCTAGTGTTGCTCATAATTCTCTTAATTAGACATTATACACGGCTTTATGACGACAGTTGATGGAGTCAGTGGTTGAATGAATGATCCGTGCTGCAATTTGTGGTTTGATATGATGTGGTGAGGTATGCGCCTAACAAAAATAATATCAAGCTAATGACAAGACTTACAGCTAGCGTTACTGTTTTCAAGCCTAAAGGTTATCTTATTCTCTCCGTGCCTGTTTTAATTGGAAGAGTTTATCAACTAGCGTTACTCGCCTTACTAGCTTGCATGAGCTTAAATGTAATCAGACGATCTTCTATTGAATTATTGGCCTAAAATGCAAAGGTCACTTCTGAAACTCTAACCGTTACACTTTAATAGCCTGATAAACTTTGTGTATCGTATCTCTTGTGCGACACCCTCCCCATGTTAGCAGCCAAGTAGCAAATGCAGAAGATGTTGTAAAATTGCTAGTTCACAGCATTTGTTGATCTCATGTGTAATTCCGATGACATCAGGGGCCCTATCACTCGCTAAGGGTTCGATTATCTGAATGAGATCATTAGGAGTCAGCAACCGCTCAACATTATGAGGTACATGCTTTAAAACTGCACTGTCCGTAAAAAAGAGAAAAAATGCACTACTTATCTTTCTATCTGCTCCGTTTTGCTGACAATCTGCTTAACAAATACAGACTCAATGGAAGCCGTTTAAAGTAATTTTGACCAATGGATTGGTTGATCCCATCTTACATTCCGTGAACATTTATAGTATCCGCAGTGTTGTTGTATACTGAGGCTAATTACACTCCAACTGTCATTTGCACATCCTATTGCATTCTGTTGGACCTTATTTCTAGCTGCTCTTTGACATCGCAATTTTCCATCTATTGGCATAACGTTTAACCTAATTTATGCCAGACGTTTCTCATCGAACACATTGGTTGATTTAGAAACTGTTGCATCGAACCAGTCACAAGTTTTGTTCTTAATTCCGTAAGTGAAAAGAGCGACTCGACATATTCAGGTTTTCATCGACTACCAGTAAATTGAAACGGACTGGAGTGAAATGTCATGTTGAAATCTTCTGTGAAGAACTTTCATAGAGTTCAGGTTGATTAGCTTCGACATATGTTGCGTTTTAAGAATAGCATTGAGGTTATAATATAAAGCGTCTTTTTCAGCAGGCGCCGAAAAGAGTGTTGGGGCATGCTTGTTGACCATAGCAGTGTTATCAGTAATGCATTTTAGATTTAAAGTCCAGATCCATTCGCTAACACTGCTGCTGGGTTGTCCTGATTTAGTAGGCTGATTCTAACTGCTAATGAACTCCATACAGTCGAATCTCATCAGAACTCGTTCAGTTACAAAAAAATGTGTAATCTCTTTCAGTCAGCCTACCGTTGTCGGTTTATCGCGTCTCTTGTAGGACAGCCACGTTGGCATTCAGCATTTGTTCTCAATTCAATAAGAGCTGATTTCCTCCCGCCTGAGATATTTCAGACATCGTCATGAAATCCTGGCAGCATAGACCTGACATTACATGTTCCCAGTTTTCGAAGTGACCTTTGTTATATATATATATATATATATATATATAGTGCGCAAGCCAATAATTCAAAATAAAATATTCTAATTTAGATTTGATTTCATGCATTCTAGTGAAGCGGGCAACGCTATTTGACAATCTCTCCCAATGAAAACAGTCACTGAGATAATTACATTGATACTCGACTGTACGGAGTTGGGGTTGCTTGCAAAACATAATTCTACAAGTAGCAGAAACCAACAGTAATGTAAGCGAACGCATTTGGACTCTAAAGCGGAAGTACAATACGGTTACCATTAGGTTGGTCAACTTTCATGAACCGACGCTGTCTGTGACTTGTGCTAAAAACGCGCTATTTATCATAACCACAGAACAGTTCTCAAAATCCTGCCACAAAATCTGTATAAGTGGTATTTTAATGAACTTTACCTGGCCACAGTTGGTGCAGATAGTAGTTTCGGTCGTTGGCAAAACTATCTCGAAATGGTTAGTGTAGGAGTGAATAATGCAAAAGCACAAGGCCGTTTATAAATGTGCCAAGAGTTCAGTTTTTCTGTCAGTTACACATTCTGACAAACAAAACATCCACGTTCTAAGCATTGACATCAGTATGATCTCAATCTTGATATGCGCACTAATACTTGACTCGTACAGCTCACCAAATCATATTAAAACGCTGACTGCGATATTCATCACTCACTAGTGTCTGAAAAATGAAGCTTCCATACACGATAGTTCATTCCACTGAATTGTCTACTTAGTTGAGTGTAGACGTCACTAACAAGTGCGAACACAATCTAGCTGCGCGATTTAAAAAGCTGTAAAACATAAAGCTTCATGCGTTTTTTATGTACATCCATGGTGCAAATCGACCGATGTAGGTCAATAACAACAACGAAATCCATCAACAAACGTCAAATCCCTAAAAGCCGTGTATCGTTTCTAATTAAGAGAATTATGAGCAACAATATATATTCTTTTTCTCTTGATATACAATATGTTTTGACATGAAGTGTTTCCAGATCTATGTGACGATTGTACAGAAAGGTCTTTGTATTATGCTTTGAATCTGCACCGGTAAAAATGAACACACTGCGAGCTCATTCATACGTTTTGACTTTTTTTAAACCGCTGAACACTCAATGCCCTTCGAGAAGCACACGTCGTATGTTGAACATATCGTAAATGGTTAATTGACTAATGCTGAAGTGCTTTCGAAAGCTGGTCAGCACAGCTGTCCACACTACTACGTTAGCGTCGCTGGCGGTGGCTTGGCCACGTCTACAGAATGGATAATGGTCGTATTGCGAAAGATATACTGTAGAGTGAGTCGCAATCTGGAAGTCGACCATTGGGCAGAGCGTATTGTGGTACAAATACATCTGCAAAAGGGATATGAAAGCTCGTGACATTCACCCCGAGGGTTTGGAAGAACTTGATCTTGACGGCATTGTGTGGGTCGTCGTCTGCAGATGCAGCAACCGGCAGCGGAAAGAAGATCAGGCCGCTGGAATGCAACTGAGGCCGGTTCGACAGATTTCAGCGTAGTGCTGCCATAGCTACGCAAGTGGTTGTTTCTCCCAAATGGGACTGATATTCCACTCGGATATCTGCAGAACATGAGATTGTTGCGATTGTGATGTGCATCTATAGTCGAGATTAACCGAAAGAGGCAAACAGCTACACAAAGACACAAGTCATGAACAATCATGTAGGTCTTTATGTATGTAAGTATGTATGAAATCGCAAGGCTGATCCAAGAAACGTTCCGCAAATTGACAGATCGCCCTGCATCACTTCATGGATGCGAAAATTCGACCTTACGTAGGGAACGTATTCGGCGCCACCAGGTATTCGGTAACCGGTCTCTTCCACCTTTTGGGAGCTACTTGTCACCGCCTCATACGCAACAATGTCATACGTAATAACCTCTTGGGTTAAAATGTGAATATATATAACTAGATCGACATGCATTGGTTCCGCTTGTTGGATCGTTGTCAAAAATAGACGAATTGCGTATTCTTTGATAAGTGTCGATAATTATTTTGGTTGTGAAAACATGGTGTCTCTGTAAACCAAAAACAATTTGTAGACCGCATGGTTTCAACGAATAGTTAACTCCATAATCAACAATGCTAGGCACGAAATTATTCTAAATAAGATTCATTGTTGTTGCATCCGTTGCATCTTCAATCATATCGTGAATGGGTACAGTGAGAAATGCATTTCACAGCATATGTACACGTCAGCTTTACTGACTAAGCTCGATCGACATGTACAGACTGGTGTGCATTGAATGGAAAATATACTCGCAAATTCGGAGCTTAATATAGGAAGCCAGTCAATAAACAAATTTGTTGGCAAATGATTATTGAAAGATCAGCACTATGAATCCACAAAAATCTACAAATTGAAAAACATTCTACGATTTTCTCGTCATATACTTCTGCGATCCAACGAGACACTATTATACCAACGATTGGTATGGTTTGCTCACAGTAGATGCTGAATGTAGTAAGCAACTCAACACCGATCCTTGTCAGGCAAACGTGAATCACACCTCCGATTCTAAATTTTTCGTTTGATGGTGAAAGCAAAACCACCAAATCAATCTTCTTGATGTTCAATAATTTCTCGCACAAAACAAGAAGTTAAGGTCACTGCAGCGCACGCAAAATTTGTAAAACGTATTAGAGCAAATTGAGTGTATAGCAGTTTGAAACGTCAAAAATTATGAATCAGTTCGTAGTGTGTGTGTAGATTCAAAGCATAAAAACAAAGACCTTTCTGTACAATCACCACATCGATCTGTACACGCTTCATGTCAAAACAGACTGAATATCTTGAGAAACAGAATATATATTGTTGCTCATATTTATAGTAATTGGGAACCAGACCCGTCTTTTGGGGGTTTTGGCGTTAGTTGATGTAGTCAGCATATAGCTCAACAAAAAACACAGAATAATATGTGAATCACGAGTAACATGGGTAGAAAAACAGGATTTGCTTGCTTACTGAACAGATCAGGAATCAAGTAAAAATCCATAGGACAGAAACTGTTTTCAAATTTCAAATTTTTTTGGTGTGAAATATATAGATTCGAAGTTTGGATTGGTCGACATGAAATTGTCCATATTCGATTTGAATATATTCAAGTTGGGTGAATGGGCAACATTACAAGTTAGGGAGTTTCAGGTAAAGCATACACGAACAGAATAAAAATACCTTCGACTGTTTCGTCTCGAGTCGGGAATAAGTACTGTATAATACGGTATAATTGCATTGCTTGACAAACTATTGTTTGCAATTTAACAATAGTTATGTAATATTTTGATCCAATGTTATTTTATTATAGTCTGTGATCAATTATCTCAGGAAGATAAATGTTTATTCGAGAAATCTCCAAAATATCATCAACAAAAATCTCATCTCTACATGTCATAATCTTAGCTATTTAAAAAATGAGCGCAATTATATTTTGTTTATGATAAACATCATATGAAATAAGTATGAACCTAATGCACATAATATCATCAAGATGATGTTTCCTCGTGCTTAGTAGTAAGTGATTTCCACACTCATCTCTTTTGGCAAATTTGAAAGAAATTTCTTTTAGGAGTAGCGTTAGTTCCATCGCGTTGAGACTGGCCATCACGGAAAGAATAAACCCCGAAAGCGGGAGACTGAATGTTACCGTGATGCGATGGTTTGTGTACATAACTGAATTGTCGAGCAATACTGGTTTATGTCCTTCAAACACAAGCCTATTTTCGCAAAGCGTAATGGTTAATGGACAGTGTTCAGATGAACTAGGTCTTAGCACTCAGACTTGCGGGTAAGGTTCTTCAGCCGAAGTCTTCAATCAAATACTCTAATTGTTCCTTTAGCCCCTATATCGCCAATAAAATCACAAATACAATTCAATTCCATATTGTATCGGCGGTCGCGCAAGGTTAATCGGGTCACTTTACATGCTGCATGTAGCGAGGTGGATATGCGAGAAGAATCTACTGCTGGCGGAATTCTTCAATCGCTTGCAGCTCCAGCCACATTCTTATCCTTAAGCATCGGATGTGATGCGCGACTTATCTAAATCGTTTAGAACTTCGTCATATCCTAAACCCAAATCTCGTTTTATGAAACCGCGCACGCCAGCATGCATAGGTCCCATGTATTTATGATTACTGCAGCTATCAGGCAAACAAGCAGCTCTTGCCCACTGCCTGAATTCGTACTCTAACGAAATTGTCAATTTGCTAAATACAAAAATTCATGATCCTTCAATGTTTATCGAGTTAACTGTATCAGCAGTTGCAAACAGGTACTTTCTCCTTTGCGCATATACGTATTCTGCTTTCTGCTCAGGTTAAACAGTTGTTGGTATAATTCCGATTGGCGGGAAAAAGCTCACATTTAAATGAGATTCCCATCAATAGTTTGTGTCCCGTCCAACAAGGCTATTTCGTAGTACTTTCAAAAGGTATTATCACTGGTGTCCTCAAATTTCCATCTACCGAGTTTTCTTGAGAATCGGGTTACCAGAAACAGATATATTATGAGCCGTTTTAAGTTTGTTTAAAGAGATGGCTTTCTTGATTCCATCATATGTACCGTGAAATTTTCCATTAACACAGCTTATAGATACTTTAGCTAATTTAAGCCATTTGCACATTCAACACAACAGTTATCACAGAAGATTTTGCCTTGAACCAATCGCTCGTACTAGCCTTCTCCGCACCTTGAGTGGAATGTGCGACTCGGAATATGCAGCTTATTAGTTATTCCCAGTTTTTGGCTTCCCATTCTACTTGGGTTTATTTGTTGAACTCGATGGTAAATGCTTTTAAAAATCCTTAGTGTAGCAGACAATTTGATGCGGTATTATCTCGATTGGGAAATATTCAATTTTAAACATAAAAACCGAATGGGGCGTGTTCCAATGTGCGCTTTGATCATCTAACTTGTATGCTTCCTATATTAGCAGGCCTAACAATAAGAAGATCAACTTGATGCCAAGGCTTAGAGCAAAAATGTTTCGAAGAGTTCTCGGCTGTGGTAATTTTATAATTAAATATGCTTTGTTTTAATATTATGGATACAAACATGTTAACTAATGTAACGTCTTTATTTCCGGATAACGGCCTCCAGGCAAACTATTAATTCGAATTTCAAGGGATATCGTTGCTCATTAAGGATGAATGAGTGAATCTGTGTAGTTTGCTTGATGATACCGTCATTAAATTTAAAGGTTGAAATTAGGTTACAAACGTGAGCAAACAGTCAATTCACAGCGATCATTGATATACGAATATAACATTTCTGCCTATTACTCATTAGTAACTTAAATTGGAATTATCCGCATATATGTGAACTAGGATTTTTACTCGCAGAAAGAAATAAGTCACCGTGTCTGAAAATCCCCTCCAACCTAAAGCTTAAAATTTATCCGAACATTTCGATAATTTTAGTAATAATGTTTCAACGGTTCGAAATAACTATATTCTTATGTATTCCGCTATTTTCTGTGATTGAATATAAAATAAAATGGATCACCTCGAAATTAGCCAACATAATCAGGTTTGCCAGCATAAAAAACTAAAATGATTTCATTCTAATAAAGTCTAATTCAAGAAATCTGATGTTTTAAGATGTCGTCTATAATGTTGCTCTTAAATGCTTCAAACTACAATGTTTTTTATAGAAGGTTTTGGATGACTCTTGTGTGGTTATTGTAAAAATGCGTCTTTTTCAGCAGTGGTCGCAGAGATTGTCGGTTCATGAAGGTTGACCACCGTAGTGGTTAGAGTAATGCACTTCAGATTTACATTTCGCTGCTACTACTGCTCGTTTATCTGCTTCTCGTAGGCGCTTTCGCACACCAAACCCAA
>JACCGJ010005507.1:0-12198 GCA_013407085.1 Atriophallophorus winterbourni
CTTCTACTTCGTATTTTGTACATACAATTTTTGGCCTTGTATGATTATTCATTTTTTTGGCCATGTACACTTCATCTGTATCAATGCATGTACAATATACTTTTTGGCGGTCAATACAATTTCGAACTCGGACTCTGTCTTCTTCCGTGGTTGTGAAGTCTGTGTGCGCCACTCTGTGCTGGAACTGTGATTAACGGAATATCCAACATTTTAGCGCTATCTGCACCTTGGATTCCATTTCCTGGATTTTCCTGTGTGGATTACTTCGCTATCGTTGGACGTTACGGATCTTTATTTGGACATTTGCTCTCTTGGTCTTTCAGTGAGTCCTTTCCATTTTTGCCATTTTTGTGTGTAGTGCTAGACTTATATTTTTGGTCCACTACATAATTGGTGAGCCCGTCTACTACCGCAATTTTTTTCATTTACGATTAATTCGTATTTGTAAATTTTTGGCTTATATTTTGGAATACTCACTTAACACCCCACCATGAGCGATTTTTCCATAAGTAAAGTTTCCACAATCCTACAATCACAACATATTCCATGCACATTACCGGCTTTAGTCGTTTCTAATCTCCCTCTTTGGTTCGGCCAAATTGAAGCTATCTTTCGTGTATATGGCATCACCAATGAATCTATTATGTATTCTCATGTGGTGACCCTGCTCCCTCTCGACGTAGCCGAACAAGTCAGTGATCTTATTTATGCTATGCCTGAGGTCAAGCCATACGAAAAGCTCAAATCCGCTCTAATAGACCGAATTGGTTTTTCTGAGCAAGAGAAGCTCAACGTCCTCTTTTCAAAAATGGCTCTTGGTGATAAAAAGCCATCTCAGCTTCTTCGCCAAATGAAAGAGCTACTTGGAAACAAAAGGATTGAGGAGAGCATTTTAACACAGTTGTGGTTTAAAAACCTCCCAGCTGACATTTGCCAAGTGCTTGCTGGTTTAATTACTTACGTATCATTAGACGAACTAGCACAAGCGGCTGACAAAATGCTCGAAGCAAAAGAAGCCGACCAAATTACGGTTGATTGCGCACACATCAATTCGCCCTGTCCATGTTCGGAATTAAAATAACAAGTAGCTGAACTAACTCTTGCGGCGAAGTCTCTTTTGTCAAAATTTCCCAACCCACCTCGCTCAAAATCTAAATCTCGACCATCGAAAACCCCTGAGCGCGTATGTTGGTACCACACGAGATATGGGGATAAAGCCTCAAAATGCATCTCTCCGTGTTCAAAAACCGTCAAAATCAAGGGTCAATCAGTTACGGCGACTACTGTTCCCGGCCTACCGAACCCGAATCGCCTATTCTATGTTACAGAAAAATCCAGTGGTCTGCGTTTTCTAGTCGATACTGGCGCTGAAATTAGCGTCATACCTCCAACATCCAGCACCTCCAAACCGTCGTCCTACAGTCTTCAAGCGGCAAATGGCACTCGTATTAACACTTACGGCCAACGCCTGCTAACCCTCAACTTAGGACTAAGACGCAGTTTTCCATGGGTGTTTCTCATCGCGGAGGTAAATTGCCCAATAATCGGCATCGACTTTCTGTCTCACTTCGGCCTCACTGTCGAAGTAAAACAGCGGAGATTAGTAGATACGAAAACCTCTTTACAGGTCTCAGGTATCACTACTAAAACCATTTCTTCCGTCATCAAAGCTGTCACTCCAGAAGCTTCGACTTTTAGTGCTATACTGCATGAATTCCCATCCGTTATGCAGCCCTCAAGACCGACAGACAAAGTGACACACTCCGTGAAAAATCACATTGTCACTAGCGGACCACCAGTCTCCTTCAGACCTAGGCGACTCAACCCGTCGAAACTCAAGATCGCAAGAGCCGAATTTGAGCACATGCTAGAGCTTGGGATCATCCGTCCCTCTTCCAGCTCCTGGTCGTCACCACTTCATGTGGTTCCCAAGAAGACCTCAGATGACTCTCTCCTCTAAGTGTTGCCAGATTTTTGACCAGATCCACGAGGCTTTGCTCATCTGTCTGTACCCGATGACGGATTTAGTGTGCGATTGAAAACATCAATCGTCAATGAAACCTTGAGCCAGGCGCTGATTTCCTCTTTCAGCTTTCCTCATCATCGCTCAGCTTATTCACATTCAACCGTGGGCTGCGCTGAATTCAAATATTTGCCGTTCTCAGTTTCAAACAAATCTTTCCCGCAACCAGGAAATGGTCGCTACCAATATCGGCCTTAAATACAGCAAGCTAAATCACGACGCAGTTTAGATCACCAAAGTGTGCAAAATTTATTGCGTCTAGCATTCCTTAAGGTGGCTGAAATCATGGGAAAATAAAGATTTGACGTTTAATTTTGTATCTCAGATGTATTAATGTTTGAAATTTTATGTGATTTCCTTGTAAAAACAAAGGTTTGAAAAGTATTTTTTTCTAAAAAAAGGTTTTTCTAAGAAAACACATTTTGCACATCTTAGTGTGGACAATTAGATAGGTTTAGGATGCATGCCAGTGTTTTTACATCATTTTCAGAGTGTTTACGGTGCAATAAGATGCAAAAATAGATAAGTCAACCGTGTTTGGGTAGTTGACATGCGAGAAAATTATTCTTGTAAAAGTTAGTGTAAGAAAAAGCCCCTTACAACCAACATATACCAAAAACTGAAAACAATTCACTGTCCAAAACATTCCTTGTCAATTTTTCCATACACATGCTTATTTTCATCATTTTATCTCAAATTTTACTACAAACATTTGCGAAAGTAAAATGCGTTTGAAATTCAGCATTTGAGAAAAATTATTTTGATGTTTGACGCCGAAGCTACGGGATAATTAGAACGCGCTTCCGCATATCGAAAATGCTCTTAATTTTCGCGCAAATTTTGCCTTCGTGAATTAAATTTTCCACGTGGGAATTGTGTTACATTCAAGGCCGTTTCTTAACCTTGAACTTGCGCGGTACGTTCAACTTAGTTGTATTTCCCACGCTCTTGTTAACAATCCATTTCCAGATTGCTTTTCTCTGATTTTGCTGTAAATTGGTAATCAATTTATCGCATTATACACATCATAACGCGAAGTCTGTTTCGTCTGTGAAATTTATTTGCTTTAGTTACAAATTAAATATTTTCTTTATTAATGGATTGGGGCAACAAGTGCCTAAAATATCTTGTTTGCAGAAATGTAAATAAATGGTGTTGAGTGTACTCCTTGCAAGAGAGGGCACATCCGAAGTGTTTGGGGATACATCCTGAGCACTATAAGTATATGTTTTACTCACCGGGGTTGGCTCCTGTAGTGGATAAGTGCAAAAATATAACACGAAAAATGTTATAGTGAAAAATAGACAAGGAACGAACTCACGAAAAGTGAAAATTCAATGTCCGATGCAAAATATCCACACACAAAAATATTCCAGCTCCAAACTCCGATGTATCGCGTTGATCAGCAGTTAGAATTGGCGAAGCTGAAAAATGCGACGAAAGTCAATTTTGCTGTTAACAGTCGTGATTCGCAAACACGCAATAACGCAGCACCACGAAAATCAAGCAGAAGAGGAACGCGCGCGGAAAAAGTATATTCTGGAATAATGTTTGATTAAAACAAACATTGATGGAAATGGAAGTACAATTAAAAAGAAAGTGAAATTACAAGTTGCTACAGAACTCCCCCCCTAGAGCGTGAGTCGACGGATGAACGCTCGATACACCGTTTAAGGCATGTATGCAACCAGTCTTGCGGAGAACCTCACTCTGCGGCCGGCACGTGTTTGACGAGATGACGGGGTAGACAGGATGGGTGAGGGTCGATTGGATGTAACGTCACTGGTCGTCATAGGCTGTGTGGGTGGGGTCGAAGTGGTAGCTTCTTGTGATGACTTTCGTTCAAAGTAAGCGGGTTTGAAGCGATCGATGCTAGCTTTGTCTTTATTACGGTTGCGTAGCTGAAAGTGTTGCTTTGGTCTTGAGCGGTAAGGTGCTGGTTCAGCTTCGCCGGTAGTGCGATTGTCAAGTACCCTTTTGCCAGTCTGTCTCAGTGTGGAGCCAAATTCGCGTTTTTCTGCTTTCAGCTTTTTAGGCGGTAGCCTGCGAGCTTTAGCAACATTTCGAGGCCCTTTAGTGACGATGTGATGATGAACATCGTGGGTGGGTTGCTCCGTGTATTGTGCTGGGCGTGTTAGGGTCGGGAAATCGCTGTAAGTGGCATTGTTCTGGACGAAAATTCGAAGACCAGGTGAGGTGATTGAACATAGTTTACCGGACACGTTTAGTGACGTGGTATTGTCGTGTAGCCGTCGGTGCTGGAGATCGACTACGAGACCGTATTTCGTCAGAAAGTCGATACCGATGATAGGCTTCTGAACATCGGCTATCAAGAAGACGAAAGGAAATTCACGTCGAAGTCCGAGATCGAGTTTTAAAAATGTTTTCACCGTAAGTCAAGATCTTCGAATTGTTAGCCGCCTGCAAGGTGATGCCCGAAGGACGGAGGTCGCGTTTTTCGTAACTGCGCGGTATAACGCTTACCTCGGCACCGGTGTCTACGAGAAAATTGAGCTTAGAAGATGCGTCGTAGACGTATAAGTGGCGACTAGTGGGTTTGCCAGGAACGGTCGTCGTCATAACTGACTTGCTACGTGGTTTTTCAACACTGTGGCTGTCAGCGTTAGGATGTTTACACCCGGGACGACAATTGCGCGCGGCGTTCCCGAAACGACGGTGATAATAACAGAACCAGTTGGTATCGCGAGGGCGAGAGTGGCTTCTATTTCCAGATGGACTCCGGGGTCTAGCTCTAGACGTTTTGGGTCGTTCCATGTTGGAAATGATAGCTGTAAGGATGCAAGCTCCTTAGTTAGCATGGCCACGGTGGCTTCAAGTTTTGAGAGGTTACTACCTTCTGAAACTTGATTGACGCTGGTTCTGTCAATGCGTTCGTGAATTTTATCTGCTAGTTCGGCCAATGTGTCGAGGCAGACCTTATCGACCGACACGGCGAGGATGGCAGTGGTGCTGTGTGGCAGGCAGTTCAGCCAAAGTTGCTGTAGGACGGAATCGTCTAACTTTGTGTTGCCCACCAGGGAACGCATGTGGCGTAACAGCTGTGAAGGGGTTCTATCGCCCAGTTCTACACCAGCCAGCAGTTGTTTAAGCCTGGCTTCGTCGGAGGCCATAGTACGCTTGAGCACAGCGGCCTTCAGTGTGTCGTAAGGCGAAATAGAGGGCATGGGGTCAAGAACATCTAATACTTCTTTCGCGATGTACGACGGTAATTGTGATTGAACGAAAGAAAACATGACCTCTTGTTTCGTGATCCGTTTAAAACGAAACATACCTTCTATTTGGATGAACCACACGTGCGGGTTGGCAGGGTCAAATGCCGGCGTGTTACAGCTAATAACGTTCATTTGCGATTCAGTGGGTTCAGACGACATAATAGCAAAATTGAAAAAATGACGGGAGTTCTGAGCGAAAAAGTGGAATACGGGCTAACCGATTATGTAATGCTCGGGCTCACCAAATATGTAGTGGATAAGTGCAAAAATATAACACGAAAAATGTTATAGTGAAAAATAGACAAGGAACGAACTCACGAAAAGTGAAAATTCAATGTCCGATGCAAAATATCCACACACAAAAATATTCCAGCTCCAAACTCCGGTGTATCGCGTTGATCAGCAATTAGAATTGGCGAAGCTGAAAAATGCGACGAAAGTCAATTTTGCTGTTAACAGTCGTGATTCGCAAACACGCAATAACGCAGCACCACGAAATCAAGCAGAAGAGGAACGCGCGCGGAAAAAGTATATTCTGGAATAATGTTTGATTAAAACAAACATTGATGGAAATGGAAGTACAATTAAAAAGAAGTGAAATTACAAGTTGCTACCTCCAATGGCTATGTAGTGAGTGCCAATGGGCAGCTAAAAAAGCATTTTCCGAAAAGGCTAAAAATGCTTGTTCTCTGCAATACAGCACAGCTTCTAAGGTTAATGTGGATAGATTTTTTGCTGAAGTTGCACGTGAGAGTATCACTGCTAGCCCCGCGGTAAAAACAACGAACTCCAATGAAATTTCGGTAAAAATCCCAAGAATTCAAAGTCACGCAATAGGACTAAAAAGGTTAAGGCATCGGATCAAGCGGCTGAGCCAAATGACACATCACAGACGCCGTCTTCCAAGCCTTTGAGGTCACGTAAAAGTAGGAACAAGGCACAGACAGGTCGCAAAGTGGTAGACACTAGAAAATTTGACTCTTAGTCGAATTTACTTGCTACTGTCGTTTGAGACTCGACAAGTTATCTAAGGATCTGTAGCAGCTTAAATCGGCTCGTCAGGGAATACGAGATAAATCTCGTAACATCCCGGTGCTTAATCAGGATGAACCCTATATACGCGAAGCCAAAACGCGTAAGTCACTAGACCGGAGTTGTATCAGAAATCTGCTCCGTAAGGTTGGTATGCGCCCAGATACAGTGGAACCCACGTACAACGAACTCGCTTACAACGAATTCCCGCTTATAACGAACCACCATGATTTCCCAAATAAATTCCCTATCTGCAAGCTTATTTGAAACATGCGTACAACGAACTGTTCGTTACGAATCTCGCTTATTACGAACACCGTACACTTTCCCGACAGCTATGTTTGTTCAATAAAGTACAGACGTACAACGAACTCGCTTTGTCTGGCTTTTAACCCACAACGCTCCGTCAAGAGTGGCCTGCAGTGCGTTAAGAATAGAACTGACACAGCTTGGCGAGACACAGGCAGCCTGGCCTACAATGTGCTAACTGACTCGCACGCACGCACAAGAAAATCACGTGAATTCTCTGTGATTGGTAATCACAGACTCATGACAAATTGCAATCACTCAGTCAGACACTCCGTCTGTGAAAGATGCCAGGAGTGCTCTTGATCTCTGCAGAAGATTTTTTAGAATAAAAGGAAGAGACGTCGAAAGAGAACTTGAATTTGTGGAGAGAGAGATCGAGGCAGTGGCGAAATCAAAACTCGGCGGCCTTGTTCACGCAAATTGACCATATTGCTATCAGCTACTCCTGGCGAGGGAGTGTGCAAGATTGCCGCTCCTACTGGGGCACCTGTCTAGAGTCCGATCATGCGTTAGTCTGTGCTAAGCTCTCGATGCGTTTTGGTGGGAAACGTAGAAATGTTGCAAGGCAGTTGAATGTTGCTAGGCTTAACGATCTCCCGGTTCTCCGAGGGTTTCAGGCCAATTTGAGTATGCATCTGTCTACAGTTCCCCAAAATAGTATCGATGACCAATGGAGTGGGATTCAAACCTCCTTGGAAACAGCCGCGTTGGATAGTTGTGGGTTGACTTCCAGTGTAGCTCAGCACTGGGTTTCTGCGAATTCTCTCCAATTAATGGACCAACGTCGGTTGCTTTCTGCTGATAGCATACATGATGCGTCACGAAGGCTTATTAAACGTAAACTGGTTGCCAGTTTGAGCACCGACAGGGAAAGTTGGTGGAGTTCTAAGGCTACGGAAATGGAATCTGCGGCAGCTGTAGGCAATTTCAGAAAATTGTTCCAACTCATCAGAACAACTGGAAGCGGGCGATCAGGCATCAGTGAGTTGATACGTGAAGCAAATGGTTTGCCAGTTTTTAACAGCACAGACGCATGGAGCGATGGGCAGAACATTTTGAAGCACAGTTTAACTGGCCTCCTGCACCAACTGATTTCGAGAATACGGAACACTGTACCCCATGGTCGATTTCTCTTGAGTCTCCGACTCAATCAGAGATCTACAGTGTAGTCCGGAGCCTTAAGCGCCATCGGGCATCAGGTGCTGATGCTTTGCTTCCGTCATTGTTCAAAGATGGCGGTTTCGCTTTAGTTCGCGAACTTCAAACGCTGTTCGCCAACATATGGGCTGAGGAACGCGTTCCGATCCCTAGGAGAGAATCAATAATTGCTCCTATTTTCAAAAAGGGACGGCGCGATTCCTGTGAAAATCATCGGGGTATCAGTCTCATTTCAGTAGCTCCTAAAATACTGGCGTCCATTCTGCTTCACCGATTGAGTACCAAACGGGAAGAGCAAATCCGTGAGGAGCAAACGGGGTTTCGTGCCGGCCGAGGGTGCATAGATCAAATTTTCACACTCCGTCAGTTACTGGAGCAACGCCACACTTTTCGTAAACCAACTATCGTGGTATTCCTTGACATCCGAGCGGCATTCGATTCAATCGATCGTGAAAGTCTTTGGAACTGTCTACTGAGACATGGAATGCCCGAGAAGTATGTTTGGATCTTGAAAGCATTATATTGCCAAACTTCGGGCAGGGTTCGAGCGTACGGACAATTGTCGTCCTCGTTCAATATCTCCAGCGGGGTGCGGCAGGGCTGCCCTAGCTCGCCGTTCCTTTTTAACTTCGCGATCGACGATGTCCTGAGAAAAGCTTTAGCTGGCCTGGTGGGCACAGGTGTTGAACTTCTGCCGGGTGAGCGAGCGACCGATCTAGAGTATGCGGATGACATCGCACTTCTGGGAGATGACCCTCATATAATGCAACAAGCCCCGGACAGCCTGGCACTTGAAGCTTCAAGGTATGGCATGTGCTTTGCGCCTAACAAGTGTAAAACACTTACCCAGGATTGGAGCGGCTCTTTTCCAAACCTAACTGTGTGCGATGTCAATCTTGAATTGGTCGACAGCTTTGTTTACCTTGGCAGTTGTATCTCCGCGGGCGGTTGTGTCGAGGACGAGATCTCACATCGTGTTCGCAAAGCGGGTGCAGCGTTTGCTAACCTTCGCCACCTGTGGCGTCGACGCGATGTTTCACTCCATACTGAAGGCCGAGTGTACAACGCAGTGGTGCGTGCTACACTCATTTATGGCTGCGAAACCTGGTCTATCCGAGCGGAAGATGTCCGTCGGCTTTCTGTTTTTGATACCCTTTGCCTGCGTAGAATTGCTCGCATTCGGTGGCAGCATCGTGTTACAAATATAGATGTCTGCAAGCGGGTGTTAGGACCAGGTGGCCACGGACTGAGAGAAATGCTGATGCTTGCTCGCGTGCGATGGTTGGGACATGTATTAAGAATGCCTACTCACCGTTTACCGTACCGCGCCTTATTCGCAGAGCCTGACAGAAGCTGGGAGAAAAGATCGGGTGGCCAGTCCATGACGTGGTGCGTTGGGATGAAGAAAATCACCGTAGCGCGAGGCTCACTTGGGCCCATTCGTTTGCCTGGGTGGGGTCCAAAAGCTCCACCTAATAGTTGGCTGGAAACCTTACGCGATATGGCTACAAACCGAAGTCAGTGGCGCCAGTGTATTTTATTATGTGTGTCATAATTTTTTATTCGGTATTATTTTACATAAAAAAAACAAAAACAAAACAAAAAAACCCAAAAAATCGCATGCAGTGAAACTACAAAAACAAGCTGCTTTTTGTGCATTTGCTTTTGCGTATTCCGTTTGCCTGCTTTCCCTTTTCCACGTGCTTGCTTATCTGCTTTTCCTGCTTCATATTGCTTGCCACTTTGTCTGGCTCCAGACTTGTGCTTCATGATGATGATGATGACCCTACCAGATAGGTTTGCACCGTTGGTGCACGTCAAGCAACGCAACAAGCCACAGTGTTGAACACCTGCGATGCGACGAGTGATTAGAATGCTGGACCATGCCTGAAAAATTTACAAAGCTTCTCAGACACAACGGTCCTGGACAAGGTATAAAATGGTCAGAAATAAGGCTGTGGGAATCCAACGCAAGGCAAAACGCGACTTTCAATCACGGTTGGCACGCAATATAAAGCAGGGCCCAAAGCGTTACTATAGTTATGCCCAATCCAAAGGCAAAACGCGCGATTGGATTGGCAACCTTCAGCAGGAAAACGGACCCCAAATAGTTTCAGATTCAGAAAAGGCTTCGGCCTTTCTCAAACATTTCCAGTCTCTTCAGAGGCTTGATCGCCAAATAGATCCGCCTAACATACCAGTCATCAAAAGGCCTGATATCGTTACTCCACTTAAGGAATTATTTTTCACTGATGATGAGGTTAAACTTGCTCTTGCAGCAACTAACCCCCATAAATCTGCTGGCCCAGACGACATTTACCCTCAAATTATAAAGAACCTGGCGCCAATACTAGCAGATCCTGTGGGTCGTGTTTTTAACGCTTCCTTGCAACATGGATATATTCCGAGTATTTGGAAGCTGGCTAATGTGATCCCGATACATATAGGTGGCAGTCGATCCTCAGTTTGTAAGTACAGACCTGTAAGTTTTACTAGCATCCTATGTAAAATCCTGGAGAAACTTATTAGATATAGGATCTGTCGCCATCTAGTTGATTACTCATTGCTGAACTCTGCTCAGCACGGCTTCCTTAAAGGGAAGTCGTGCCTAACAAACCTCTTATGTTTTCTTAACGAGGTTACCATGAGACTAGATAAAGGCCAACAAGTTGAAGTTTTTTACTTGGACTTTTGCAAGGCCTTTGATTCGGTAAACAACAGATTGCTTGTAGACAAACTTGGTTATATGGTTATCGATGGTCTTCTGAAGAAATGGATAATAGGCTTCTTGAGCAATAGATTCTTTCGTGTCAGGATAAACAATATGTATTCGTCGAAAGTAAAGGTTGTTAGTGGAGTCCCACAGGGTTCCATGTCACCATAATATTCCTAGCACGGATTTGCAATCGCACAGCATTTCCAAAGGTTATCATAGCCGGGGGTGGCAGTAAGGATAAGCTCCCACTGTTTATAAAATGCTCCCATATGGCATGCGTCTCAAATAGCCTCTGACAACCAAGTCCAGCTTTTGGCCTGCACGAGTGGCTTCCCGAACCCGGCGGAACTGCTTCTACCAACAGGAGAAGGGGCGAGGGCGAGTGACTGGCGCCTGAAGACCAGTTTGCTTCGGGCAGATGTATCTCGTTAGTCTGTGAGGGCATTTCATATATGGGAAGAAAAACCCTGATTTTAAACCTCAGCTATCTTGCGGAATACCCGATCGCGGGAACGGCTTCGGGAGAAAACCCTGAGGAAAAATCTGAAACAGAGTCTGGTAGACCACCTCTTTCTGGCAACTCCTTGCTGCCTTGCAGGTCGCACTTGGTTGTGCAAAGGCTAGAGAAGCTGATTCGAACAAACGCTGAGTGGTGCTGGGGACGCCGCTTTGTACCCAAATTCCCAAGACTCTTCATTGAAGCCGACTCATCTTCCAGGAGGAGATAGTCGCACAAAAGTAAAAGTAAGTAACCTTTGGGGAAAAGTGACCATGTCACCATGATATTCCGGGAACGGATTTGCAATCGCGCAGCATTTCCGTGCTACGCAGCTAACGCCGTGCTAAAGTGAGTTGCCACCGGTAGTGAGCTGCATGCGAGTGCACGCTGGAGTCTCACTGCTATTTCCCTTCCACTTGACTGTCTAGGCCTGGGCAACCTGACAGTATCCTAACCCATGTGCAGTCTCTCTCTATCCAAGGCCTGTCAGATAAATGTTGGGTCTTCACCCAGTAAGGCAATATCATCTGCATAATCCATATCTCCACTGCGAAATTGATGTTTTTCGAAATTGGCCTCCGCCGTTAATGAGAAGTGAATGCGAGGGTACAATGCCGTCTCACTATCATATTCTCTCATATACCTGTCTAAGCAGCATTGACGTGGCAATATCTGACCACAAATTTATTGCATTGGTTGGTTACAATTATGGTTTTTATTTGCTACTACGTGGAGGCCTCGGCCTTGCTCTTCACGTACTACGATCTTTGTAGTTTCTGTTGTATGCTTCCTAGTTCCTATTGAATGAGCGTATTTTTCATGTTCCCCCACTTTTTTCAAGATTCCTATTGATCATGCACGAATCCTCCGCGTTTGACGACAACGTTGATCCGAATCCCCGTGAGAGTATACAAACTTCTTCAATCTATCACTGGCACACCTCGTGGTTTGAATTTCCAACATTTAAGACACAATTAAAGTTCTATCTGTTGAAGCTTGTCGGCTCTTTGTTTGTCTGGATAGGCACCGACGCGGGCAATCTTTTGAGTAAGCCGGGTTGCTTCATTTCACATTTGTAACTTTATAGGTCTGTCCATTTCAGTCCCCTCGAAGTCCGATCCACTCGTTTACCATTGCAGCCAAATTTATGCGGTTGGAATTCCCGCGACACCTGGAACTTCACTTGGGCGTCACGAGGAAACATTATCTCAACGATTGTCGAAACGGT